>CAUYTI010033127.1:0-10600 GCA_963575145.1 Galago senegalensis | reverse complement strand
ACAACGTATTTAAACACACTTAAGATCATACAGCTATTTCAGTATTCTTAAGAATGATGAGTGATTAGCCTATCTACGGCTTAGGATCTGTTTCCAAGCTTATTTCTTCAGCTTCTTCTACCTCTGAGAGCTTTTCATCATCTGTAATTGAGAAACATAAAACCTTAGTTAAATGTGCCTAAATTTTATGTTTAATGGTAACATAAAAACATGTTTAGCCTTTATTAGTTAATATATTTAAAGCAAAGACAGCAAAATGGCAGCCTAAGACTGTGGTCCTCATAAGTGACAAAAAAAAAAAAAAAAGGAAAAGAGGAAAGTTTTAGTAGCTACTGTTTATTAGCACAAATTTTAAATTTGTGTCATAGATTTCACTACCAAACAAAAAATCTAGGTCTTAGGCTTTTCTTTAAAGGAATCAGCAAATCAGATAACATGGAAATTTCTAATTGTCAGCAGTCAATATAAGGAGTGAATCTTCAGTTCCCCAAAGTACCCACCATTATTGGGTATATAAATGTTCTTATGCACTTATCACCTGCCTGGGTTCTCGGTCTTGTCTTTACAGTAATAAGATATAATAAACAAAGAAAAATTCCAAATCTATCATTCTTGAATGTTTCTTAATTTAAATCACTAGGTATATATTTAAATCATATATTACTATAAAATAAGAATTCTCTATGCATATTCAGAAAGTTGAACAACATGAGTGCTTTCTAGTGTTATCCAGCTACACTCCAAAAGGCTCACTCTCGAATCATTTAAAAATCTTTATACACATTCATTTTGAGACTATTTCTACTTACTTTCCAGTGTTTGCTGAAGTTCATGGATGGTACTAAGAAGAACATGAAACTGTTTCCGTCTCAACTCTAGCTGTGTTAATAAAAAAAAAAATTATACAAATTGATCTATAAACATATAGATATCATAAAGGCTAACATACATATGCAAATACCTTATCTTCAACACTTTCTTTAATATGTGAGAGATGTTCTAATTCTTTACCCAGAGCCTCTAGTTCTCTGGAAAAAAATAAACAAGTGTTAAACTTTGTTAATTGGGGGAACAGAATTTATAATTAATATCTAACTTTTTGGTAACTAAATAGTATTTTAAAAATTTTTTAAAAGCATGAAGAGCTATACAATCCATTATGTAACACTTTCAAAGCTGAGGGATTTCTTCTTAATTCCTAAATATGCACTTTTTTCATTAAAAAAACATTTTTAGATAAATTTTTAAAGCATAGGAAAATACACATAATAGAATAACAAGCCCCCCAAACTGATACATTCTGCCATACTTAACTTCAAGGACTTTTTTTTTTCTTTTTGTAAAAGAAATAAAACATTGCTGATTAATTTGAAATACCCATTTTGAACCTTAGCCCAGTCCTTTATCCCAGGTTTTTTTCTCTTCTGTTTCCCATTTAGGCAACCATTACATCATTCCAATCCTTTTCTAGGCATATATTTGCACCTCTGAATAACATGAAGTATTAGTATATAATATTTTATTTATCTATTTTTTTGAGATAGAGCCTCAAGCTGTCCCCCTGGGTAGAATGCCATGGCATCACAGCTCACGGCAACCTCCAACTCCTGGGCTTAAGTGATTCTCTTGCCTCAGCCTCCCAAGTAGCTGGGACTGCAGGTGCCCACCACAACGCCCGGCTATTTTTTGGTTGTAGTTGTCACTGTTGTTTGGCAGGCCTGGGCTGGATTTGAACCTGCCAGCTTAGGTGTATGTGGCTCGTGCCTTAGCCACTTGAGCAGATGCCAAGCTAGTATATGATATTTTAGGAGGGATTCTAACTTTTATAAATGGTTATTATTTTGTATGTAATCAGGAAACTTAAGATTAATTTTAAAATTCATTATGTTTTTTTCTTCACTATGTTTTGAGATCTGTGTTTTAAAAGTGTCTATCTAATTTATTCTTTCTAACTGCTATTTGGTATGCTACCGTATGAATAAACCATATTCTATTTATTCATTTTCATATGGATGCCTATTATATGCATTTATTTTAGATGTACAAGCAGTAAAGACAGAGAAAGAAAAAATCTAACTAAGCAGTAATTAAAAAATATAATATTGAAGATCTGATCCCTCCTTTTCAAACATATTATGTATTTCTTTAAAAATAAAATGCATAGACTAGTATAAAGGTTAGTTCCTTTCAAAGTAAAGCTCTAAACTTACTTTAATGTTTCATGCCTGTCTGGATGATGCTGGATCACTTTTGCCAAAGCGTCATATTCTGAAAAACATAAAAATATTTGCCAAACTAAGGTTTTATTGAACCTGGATTATCAAAATGAAGTAATATTACAAATCTCTCCTAATCAGTTTCCTAGTACACCAAGAAATGAAAACATTGAAAGATGGAAAGAATATCGCTAGCTTTACTTGATTCAGCTATAACTGTAATGCTACATGGCTTCAAAAGTGTTCCAAACAGGCTCGGCATCTATGGCTCAACTGGCTAAGGCGCCAGCCACATACACCTGAGCAGGCGGGTTCGAATCCAGCCCGGACCCGCCAAACAATGATGGCTGCAACCAAAAAATAGCCAGGCGTTGTGGCGGGCGCCTGTAGTCCCAGCTACTTGGGAGGTGGAGGCAGGAGAATCGCTTGAGCCTGGGAATTGGAGGTTGCTGTGAGCTGTGATGCCACGGTTCTCTACCCAAGGCAACAGCTTGAGGCTCTGTTTCTCAAAAAAAAAAAAAGTGTTCCAAACAAAGAGTTTAGCTTCCAAGTCAATTTTTCCATCCATATGTCCTGGACAGAATATAGTAGGACTGCATAAGCATAAAAAACTTAAGTCATTCGTGACCATCAAATATACTAATTATAAAAAGGACTTATTATTTGCTCAGAAAAAAAATCAGTAAAGTATATATATCCTACCATTAACCTCAGTTATTAGTCAAATAGCAAATTACACTTCTCACTAATTAAGGTAAAGATTTCAGAAATTTAAATGATTTAAAATTTAGGTACTTGTTTCTCTCCACTGAGACCTCAAAGATAAATCATGTTAACCTTTCTTACGAAATGATGACTGTCAGGATTCACTTAAACATCTATTAACTAACAAATACACTGTTTGCAAAATATTTTTAAATGATTTTAGAATTGATAATAATTATATTTTGCTGTAAATTGGCCATCAAAACATTACCACACACTTCTTAGACTAAATGAAAAAAACAACTTTTAAAAATAAGAAATTAAACTTCATTTTAATTAGCTTATCAAAAGGTGAGATTCATTATTTTGGAACTTAGCATATTAATTCAATCAACGTGTGATTTTTTTTTTTTTTTTTTTTGAGACAGAGCCTCAAGCTGTCCCCCTGGGTAGAGTGCCATGGCATTACAGCTCACAGCAACCTCCAACTCCTGGCCTCAAGCGAGTCTCCTGCCGCAGCCTCCCAAGTAGCTGGGACCATAGGCGCCCGCCACAACGCCTGCTATTTTTTGGTTGCAGCCATCATTGTTGTTTTTGGCGGGTCCGGGCTGGATTCAAACCCGCCACCTTAGGTGTATGTGGCTGGCACCTTAGCCACTTGAGCCACAGGTGCCGAGCCAATTTTTTTTAATAAAAAATTTGAATTACAAAATAATACATGCTTAGTGTAAAACAACATGAAACAAAAAAAGAATCTAAGCCATAAAAACCCACAACCCTCAAATCACCACTTTTCAGATATATGTCACAGTAATGATTACAGATTATATTTTTTTTTTTGTTTTTGTTTTTTGAAATGGAGTCTCACTTTTGTCACCCTCAGGAGAGTGCTGTGATGTCACAGCTCATAGCAACCTCAAACTCTTGGGTTCAAGTGATTCTCTTGCCTCAGCCTCCTAAGTAGCTGGGACTACAGGTGCCTGCTACAATGCCCAGCTATATTTTTTTTTTTGTTTAGTAGGCCCGGGCCGGGTTTAAACCCACCAGATCCGGAGCATGTGGCCAGCACCCTAACAACTGAGGTATGGCACCACCTCACATTATTTTTTTTTTTAATTTTTCTCCAATTTATAATATAAGAGGAACAATGCCCATGTTATTAAAAATACTTTTGATTTTTTTTACAAACTATATAAGGCCATATCCTAATTTAAAAACAAAAGAGCTCATGTTTGTAATCCTAGCACTCTGGGAGGCCAAGGCTGGTGGATTGCTTGAGCTCAGGAGCTCCAGACCAGCCTGAGCAAGCACAAAATCCTGTCTCTAAAAAATAGCCAGGCATTGTGGTGGGCACCTGTAGTCCCAACTACTTGGGAGGCTGAGGCAAGAGGATCACTTGAGCCCTGGAGTTTGAGGTTGCTGTGAGCTATAATGCCAGAGCACTCTACCAAGGGTGACAAAGTAAATAAATAAATAAGAGATTACAACAAAACAATACTATAACCTTTTGATCATTCAGGTAGCCTATAAATGTTTGTTTTCTTTGTATCTAATAAAAACTCATTGGGTTTTGGGGCAGGGCCTATGGCTCAAAAGAGTAGGGTGCTGGTCCCATATGCCAGAGGCGGCAGGTTCAAACCCAGCCCTGGCCAAAAATGACAAAAAACAAACAAACAAACAAACAAAAAACTCACTGGGTTTAAATTCTTTTCTTTTTCTTGAAAGTAGCTCCATTAAATAAACAACAACAAAATCCAAACCCTAAATCTAGTCTTCTTATATAAGCCTCTTCTGCTGATTAACCATAACACTATTTAGGCAGAAGAGTCTGAAGATAGTAAAAAACTAATACTTAAGAAATACTGGGATTAAAAAAAAATAGGAAAGGCATACTACAATAATCAATACAATCCAATAAGAATATTTTTTCAGTATCCTCTTCCTCCTTCATCTTAAGGAATAATACAGTTTTAAAGAAACTGTGGCTTCTAATTCTTTTTTCATAATTCAGATTAATTATGGCTACAGATCTTACCTAATAACACTAACTGCATAAAAATAATAGTTATAAAGAATTTTCACATTAAATCCCTTGAAACCCTTACCTTGGCGATTTTTTCGTATTCGTTTTGCTTGAAGAATTTGCTTTTTGCACTCAGCAATCTTTTCATGTGCTCCAGCAATGCTGCATTCTACATAAAATGGTTTTTAAAGGTAGTTATAACAACATCTATAATCTCCGTCCATTTTCAATTTTAAAATGTTTCTAAATTGAAGTTCCACTGCTTACAAAATAGATGCTGGATTTTTATAAAATGGCTATACCCCAAGGTACTATATCATATTAGAATATACATTTTTTTTTTTAAGAGACAGAGTCTCACTTTATGGCCCTCCGTAGAGTGCCATGGCAGTGTCACACAGCTCACAGCAACCTCCAACTCCTGGGCTTAGATGATTCTCTTGCCTCAGCCTCCCAAGTAGCTGGGACTACAGGCGCTCACCACAACGCCCGGCTATAGAATACACATTTTTATAGCTAACACTTACTGTATGCTTTCCATTAATATTGTAATTATTATTTTTTACCATTGATCAAAGAAAATTGTCAACAGATATTGTTCCCTTTAGACTATAAAATATAAAATTACAGAGAAAAACATTACTTTCTTTACCTATTTCTTTGTAAATTTTTTCATAATTTTCCATTTCTCTTAGATTCATATCATATACCAACAATGTTTTGCCCATTGAAAATTCACATTGAGACAGTGTGCTCAGCATGCGTTGATACTGGCTATATCTAATGAAAAAGAGACAAAAAAAGAATAAAGATGTTTTGTAAGTTGTCAAAATTGAGCTGTTTTAATGCAAGTAAAGATTTGCTAATTAGTTCATATCAAATTCTAAGAGAACCATGTGCTTTATTTAAAACAATAGAGAATATACGTCCCTTATGTTTCTTTCTTTCCAAATGTGATACACTTGAAATTTATAAACTGCTTTAATTACAAATGCAAAGATGGGACTGTTTTCATCAATACAGGCTTAATTCAAACAATTACTTGAATTTTGTTTAAAACACTTTCTTTTCTTTTTGAGACAGAGACTCACTATGTTGCCCTTGGTAGAGTGCCATGGCATCACAGCTCACAGTAACCTGAAACTCTTGGGCTAAAGTGGAGCCTTAAAATACTTTTAAAAACATTTTTTTTTTGGATTTTTTTTTTTTTTTTTTTTTTTTGAGACAGAGCCTCAAGCTGTCCCCCTGGGTAGAGTGCCATGGCTTCACTGCTCACAGCAACCTCCAACTCCTGGGCTCAAGCAAGTCTCCTGCCTCAGCCTGCCAAGTAGCTGGGACCACAGGTGCCTGCCACATCGCCCGGCTATTTTTTGGTGGCAGCCATTATTGTTGTTTGGCAGGTCCGGGCTGGATTTGAACCCGCCACCTTAGGTGTATGTGGCTGGTGCCTTAGCCGCTTGAGCCACAGGCGCCGAGCCTAAAAACATTTTGATTAAGATGGGTTTACAGTTCTGTTCTCACAATTTTTTCACTCTGTGCAATTATTTATTTATGTGGAAAGCCAGTTCAAATGAGGAAAAATTTATGTTAACCAGTTTGATGAGAGTATTTCAAAATGTATATGAAAACAGCACACTATACCCAATGATTGCATTAATGTACATAGTTATGCTATAAGAAATTTAAAAAAAAGTGAAGAAAAAAGAAAAAAACAAATGAAGAAAAATGTCCTATGTAATCAGCAATCAGTAATAATACATATATATGGGTGGCGCTTGTGGCTCAGTGAGTAGGACACCAGCCCCATATACCGAGGGTGACAGGTTCAAGCCCAGCCCCAGCCAAACTGCAACAAAAAATAGGTGGGTGTTGTGGCGGGCACCTGTGGTCTCAACTACTCAGGAGGCTGAGGCAAGAGAATCGCCTAAGCCCAAGAGCTAGAGGTTGCTGTGAGCTGTGACATCACAGTACTCTGCCAAGGGTGACAAAAGAAACCAAGGGTGTCTCTAAAAGAAAAAAAAGAATATATATATATATATATGTATATATATATATATATATATATATACACACACACACACACGTCAACAACTTTTAATTATCAACAAAGAAGAAAATTTCTTTAGATATTTTATCACTTATCTGCTAAAAGAAATTAAATCAATGAACCTAAATTTAATCTTTACTTCTTCTTACCACTCTGCCTTCTGGACATTTTAGTAAACATAAGGAGACTTTACCAAGAGAAGACTCTACTCTTGATTAATTAAGAGTTGACTCCACTGGACATTTAAGGTGAATGAAAATTTGAAATAGTAACACAATCTTAATATACGGTCTAAAATCACATAGGGCCAGGTACAGTGGCTCATAGCTAGAATCCTAGCACTTTGGGAGGCCAAGGTGGGAGGACTGCTTTAGCTCAGGAGTTCCAGACCAGTCTGAGCAAGAGTGAGACCCAGTCTGTACTTAAAACAAACAAACAAATTAAAAAAAAAGTTTATTTTTTCTTTAATTAGCTATGCCTTACAGGGCTGCCTGTAGTCCCAGGTACTGAAAGGCTGAAGCAGGAGGATCACTTGAACCTATGAGTTTGAGGTTGCTACGAGGTAGGCTGATGCCTAAGTACTCTAGCCTAGGCAACAAAGTGAGACTCTCTCAAAAAATTAAAGTAAAGTAAATAAATCATATCAGGACATTGGTACTGAAAGAACAGTGAAATGAAATACCCTTCTTCTTGGGATCCAGAGTTGCACCATTTAATGAAACTCTTCACCAGCAGATTAATTCTCCGATCATCTCCAGCACCATCTCCATCAATGAGGAGACGTTTCCTTATGACTTCATCTAGAGGAAATAAGGGTAAGGTGAATGTAATGATCATTTGGTTCTTGGTATCTTTCAAGGACAAAATAACTCAATTCAAAATAAAAATTACTGAAATGTAAATGTGCCTAATGCTAACAAACTGGGCGCTTAAAAATGGCTAGCTAGCTAAAATAGCAAATTTTGTTATGCATATTTTACACAATAAAAGTATTCATATATTAAAGAAAAAAGGAACATTATTGCATGTCTACCATATGTCAGGCACTGTGCCAGGACATAAGTGTATAGAAGTGAAAAGCCTTGTCCTCGCAGAGTTGGCATTCTATTGGGTTGTTGAGTGGAAATAATTTTCAGGTATATCAAGGGAATAAGCCAATAATTCTGGGAACATTTTTTTATAAAACCTGTTTAGACAAATGTAAGAATGGAATGTTCATGTCTCTCTGGCTAGTGAGAGGCACTGGTAAAAGGAATAGAAAGAAAATATTTAAAAGATATAGTAGCAGAACAGGAAAAGAGAATAAAATGAGTTATAGAAAAAGGAATGGATTTGTTAATTAACAGTATAATTTAGTTATCATATTTGTAATGCTTCTTTCCCCCATGAGAATTTTTTTTCTCCCTTTTGCCCCCAGAGAAAAAGGAATAGAAAAGCAATGCAAATGATACTGGTGAGTAAAATGTGAGGTTCCAGCCTGCCTACCTGGCAGCTCTGAGCTTGTATTCTTACCTAGACAAAATAACACTGGATGATAACAGAAGAAAGACAAATTAAGACAACAAAATAGCATTTTTCATCTATCAGACTGGGAAAAATTGAAAGACCTGATAACTCATAATTCTAATCTAGAAATGTATCCTATAAATACATATATGCACAGAAAGACATATGGAATGTTCTTAGTGGTAGTTTGTAGCAGAAAGATTATAAAAGACTGGTTAAATTGGGAAATATTTATATAATGTAATACTTTTAGTTAGTAGCCGGAAGAATAGTACAGACATATATACTGATGCCAGAAAAATCTTTGAGGTGTTAAGTAAGATGTGTAGAAATGGAAGTTTTGAGTGTGTGTGCATATCACAAGTGTATATGTACATCAGAAAATATCTTTGGAAGAATCTACAAGAAACCAGTAATAGTCATTTTTTGGGGATGAGGGACCATAGACAGAAGGAGAAAAAGATGTTATTTTCCTTCATGTCTTTGCAGAGTTTGGGGGTTTTGTTGTGTTTGGTTTGGTTTTGTTTTACATGCATGCATGATTTTTTAAGATTAAATTTTATGAATAATTCCTGGAGAGCCAGCATGATGAATCAACAGCAAAATCTTTGAACAATAGTTCCTGTGTGTAGGCAGAAATATTTTTCAGTACAGGTGCAACGGAGATAAACTTTGGAAGGCAGATGGCTCCAGAAAATATTCTGTGATAACATCAGATAAACATTTTCAGAATCACATTTGTTTCTCAGAGTGAAAGCCTTGACATATTGTTCAAGTTACCAATTCATCAGGTTTTTTAGTTTTATATTTAAAAAATGCAAACCAGGCTCTGCACCCGTAGCTCGGTGGTTAGGGTGCTGGCCATATACACCAGGACTGGTGGTTTTGAACCCAGCCTGGGCCTGCTAAACAACAATGACAACTACAACACAAAAATAGCCAGGCACTGTGGAGGGTGCCTGAAGTCCTAGCTACTTGGGAGGCCGAGGCAAGATAATCGCTTAAGCCCGAGTTTGAGGTTGCTGTGAGTCATGATGCCACCACACTCTACCATGGGCGAGACAGTGAGGCTGTCTCAAAAAAAAAAAAAAAAATGCAAACTAATGCTTTCAGATTTTAACTAGCAACACTATTATGTGAAGAGACCAAGACAAATAGAACAGTCTCTTAAGACATTAAAATGAAGAAAATTGATGGGGTTTCTATTACAAACACTTTAATCTCATTAAAAGAAAAGGAAACATCCAGTGGGTAAGGCAATCTGGTGCCATGCCACTCAACAATTCTTCTGCTAGTCTTCTTACCTCTGCTCTTTTCTAGTACTCAAGAAATCTCATGTTCTTTGATACCTGGGCCTCCTACATTATTGAGGATTACAGATTTCAAATGTATTCATGTAAATGTATTCATGGAAAAGAGAAATAACATCAGAGGGAAAAACAGGGAATGAGTACCCTGACTGAGATAGAAGCAATCTGAGACAGATCTAATTTTTCAAGAGATTTTAAAAATTACATGGTATAGTTTAAATGTCTCCCCCAAAAGTCAAGTTGAAATTTAATTGCCATTGCAACGAACTGAATAGATATACAAAAGAAGATACACAAATGACCAACAGGAATATGAAAAAATGTTCAACATCACCAATCAGGAATATGTAAATCAAAGTCACAATGAGATACCACCTCACCACCATGAGAGAATGGCTATTGTCAAAAAGATAACAAGTATTGGAAAGGACTTAGAGAGGGGAACCCTCATACATAGTTAATGGGAATGTAAATTAGTATAGTTGTCATGAAAAACAGTATGGGGATCTTCAAAAAGTTAAAAATATAACTACTGGCTCGGTGCCTGTGGCTCAAGCAGCTAAGGCGCCAGCCACATACACCTAAGGTGGCGGGTGCAAATCCCCAGCCTGGGCCCACCAAACAACAATGATGGCTGCAACCAAAAAATGGCCAGGCATTGTGGCAGGCGCCTGTAGTCCCAGCTACTTGGGAGGTTGAGGCAGGAGAATCACTTGAGCCCAGGAGTTGGAGGTTGCTGTGAACGTGATGCCATGGCACTCTACCCAGGGGGACAGCTTGAGGCTCCGTCTCA
>CAUYTI010033126.1:0-120529 GCA_963575145.1 Galago senegalensis | reverse complement strand
TGACAAACCAATAAAAAACATTGAGTGGGGTAAAGATTCCCTATTTAACAAATGGTGCTGGGAGAACTGGCTGGCAACCTGTAGAAGACTGAAACTGGACCCACACCTTTCACCATTAACTAAGTTAGACTCTCACTGGATCAAAGTGTGTCAGTATCTTTAACAAAACTTGGGAAGTATTCATTTATGATAGTCCCTAGTAACATTTCCATTCCTTTGGGACAACCTTCTTCCCCTTCAGGAATTTCTATCATTATTATTTTTGAATACTTCATGGAATTCTGCAGTTCTCTAACTGACTGTTCTGCTTTCTCTCTTTTATTTTCTGCTTCTTCAACTACCTGGAATAACTCAAAAACTTTATTCTCTTGTTGTTAGGTTCTTTCTTCTCCCTTGTACAATCTATTTTTGATACTTTCCACTGTATCATTACATTCCCTGATTTTTTTCCTTCATTTCCTTAAGCTCCATCATATTTCTTTCTATATTCTACTTATCTCTCACCTGACTTTTGGTTCTATCTTTCCATTTTCTTGTGCATTCCTGTTATAGTCTTTATAATCCATATTTTAAATTCCCTTTTTGTAAAATCCATTAATCCTTTATAGGTGGAGTCTTCTGCATTAGCTGACTCATGGGCTCTTGGGGGAGCTGCTCTGTTTGGGTTTTTCATGTTGAAAGAATTTTTTTGTTTGTTCATCCTCTTGCATTCTTCTTTCTTGTTCAGCTCCTTGTCCCCTTTTCCCCTCTTGCTTCCTCTTTTGTTTCAAATTACTTTGTCTCAGAACATAGGTCAAAAGGAAGAGAAAGGTAAAAGGCAAGCTTGGAAAAAAAAAAAAAACAAGACAAAAAGAAAGAAGGAAGAAAATAAGGAAAGCAAAGAGGAAAAGAAAAAGTAAAAAGGGAAAGGGGGATGAAACAGTAAAATTCAAGAACAAGAGAAAATGAGGGCAGGAAGAGAGAACGAAAGTGATAGAAGAAATAATATTGATTGGCATGGTGTTATGGCCATCCCTGTAATTCAATATTTCGGTGGGTGGGCTGCACTGGGTTGGTTCTTTGATATCAGGTGCTTCTGATGAGCCTGATAAAAGCTAAACTCTTCCTCTGCCAAAAACAGGGAGAGAAATAAAAGAGGTAAAATAAAAAATAAGAAGGAAAAATTAAATAAAAATGTAAAAGAATAGGAAAATTCTACAGTGTAGACTTGCCAATATTGTATTCCCAGGACCAAACATACAAGTGCTACTTTATGTCTTTGCCTCCTTGAGCCAGACCACTGCCATGACCTCCCCGCTAAACCATAGTGTCACCTCAGCACTCAGTGAAAAAAAGAAAATTTGAAAAAGATGAGGAAAAACATAATAATAAAGTAATAATAGATAAGAAAAAATAGAAATACAGTTGTAATAAACAAAGGAGAAAGTGGGAATAGGAAACAGGAAAAAGAAGAAATATCAAAAAACAACAAAAAAAGTGGTGATATCTTAGCTGTTGCACAAGCAATCTTTGTGGGAAAGATGAGGAAAGTAGAAGAGTTTATGTTAAAAGAGAGAATGGAGAGAAGTATAACAAGGAGAGAGTAGATGAGGCTAATATACCATGACCAAAAATACCACAGTCCTCTCTCTTTATGAAAGTAAAAATGGAAGTTAAGAATAGAACCAACCAAGCAAATTAGTAAAAGAAAAACACAACAGAAAAAAAACAGAAACCCCTCAAATAGCCAAAAACAGGAGCAACATCAGCCACTTAGAAAAGAAGAGAAAAGAATTTACATATATATATATATATATATACACATATATATATATATATATATATAAAGTAGGTATATATATATATATACACATACATATATATTTAAATATATACTATATATATAGTATATATATACTATTATATGTGATATATATATATATATATATATATATATATATATGCCTACCTTAATAGGAATGTAAATATTGCAATATGTGTCTGGGACACCAGGTGGTGATATGTTTTTCTAAGCATATGGAGAACACTGACAGCTATCTCCATGGTCCTTATTCCTGACCCAGTTTCCCTTGGTGATTGCTTGATGGTTTCCTCAGCATTCAGACCCTGCCAAGTTTGGATCTTAAAGTTCTCCAGAATCCTTTAATGGCAGGTCTCACAATTCCCCCTGACACCAGTTTCTCTGGGCTTCAGGAGATCCTCAGCCTGTCCCATGAGTGGAGTTCTGATCTCAGTAGGTGAAATTAAGACATCCAGGCTTTAGGTCCCTGTTAAAACCTTCTGACAACCATTACATAATGGCAGCTCCCTGATCTCTGAGACTTTCCCAATATGGCTGTCTTGCTAGCCACTAAACTTATGGGAAATCCCCTCCAACCTGTATTCAAATCTGGTTACTGTACAGTGTTCCAGTCCACCTACCTTTCCAAGCTTTCCACTCTACATACACCCTCCCCCAAATACTCCAGATCATATACTATATCCATCTCACCACCTCCTCACTGTGGTCTCTGAGCTGCAACTCTGGGTAAGGTGCCTGAGCCAAATATACCTGGGTTCTCTCTCTTTTTCTCTAGTTGTACTAGGAGAGCTCAGGTGAATGATTGTTCTAGTCCAACATCTTGCTCTGCTCCCGGCTAATACTCTGTAGTTTTCTTTTTTTTTTTTTTTGTTTCAATCTTTTCTGTTTTTGGTATCACATTGATATTTCTTCATAACAGGAGCTGGGGAGGGCTCCTTCCTTTTCTATGTTTTGGTATAGGTTTCAAAATATAAGTATGAGCTCCTCCTTGAAGATTTGATAGAATTTTGTTATAAAACTGGTCCAGGACTGTTTTATTGTTGTTGGATGCTTTTAATTGTTCTTGCAGTTTTGGTGCTTGATATCAAACTGTTCAAGAGTTCTGGAACTTTTTTGTTGAGGTTATGAGGGATGTGAGTCCATGTATTTGTCCATTTCCTCCATGTTTTCAAAATTCTGGGTGTAGATATTTTGTAGTAATTAGTGATGATCTTTTGTGTCTCTGGTATCTATTGTTATTTACTCTATTTCATTTCTGATTCAGGTTTTTAGACAAATTACTTTCTGTTTCAAGTTAATCTGGCCAAGAATTTATCAATATAATTAATCTATTGAAAGAACCAATTTTTTGTTTCACTTATCATCCAATTTTTTTGTTTTACATCCAATTTAATTCTGATTTAATTTTTGTTATAATTCCTCTGCTAAGTTTTGGATTAAACATCTCCTCATTTTTCAATTCCTTGAGATTGTTTATTAGCTTGTTCATCTGCACATTTTTTGATTTTTAGATTTAGAGATTTAATGTGATAAATGTTCCTCTTTGGGCTGCCTTTTCTATATCCCACTGATTTTGATGTTTGTGCCTTCATTGTCTTTTTGTTCATGAAATATAATGATTTACTCCTTTATCTCCTCCTTGACTCAGCTGTCATCCAGCATGAGGTTGTTAAGTTTCCATGTCTTTAGGGACAAAATATTTTCTTGGAGTTGAATTCTACTATTGTTTTTATGGTCCAAAAAGATACAAAGTAATTTGTACTTTTAAAAATTATTTGAATTTTGATTTGTGTCCCAAGATATGATCCGTTTTGGAAAATTATCTATTAGCTGATGAGAAGAATATACTCACTTTTATTGAGGTGGAACATTCTGCATAAATCTGTTAAGCCCACTTGTTCTAAAGTCATGTTTAATTCCATTGTTTATTTGTGTAGTTTCTCTTTGGAAGATTTTTCTAGTTCTGTCAAAGGGGTGTGTTTATGTCCCCAGTTATTATGGTGTTGCAGGATATTATATAGCTCATATCAGGGTTCATTTTATATATCTGGGATCATTTAAGTTGGGTGCATAGATGTTTAGGATTTAAAGGTCTTTTATTTTTTCCTTCATCAATATATAGTGTCCATCTTTGTCTTTCTTTAATTTTTCTTGTTTGATTCTTAATGAATGTGCAAATGAGATGGGAATTTCTTCTGTTATTCTGATTTCCATTTGTCTAAGATATTATTTTCCAACACTTCACACTGAGTCTACTTTTATCATTGGAGGTTAGACAGCATGTACTTGGATTCTTCTTTTTTATACATTAGACACCATGTACCTCTTCCATGTGAAATTTAATCCACTTATAATCATTGAAAAAATTGATAAGTATGGTGGAGTTCTGTTTGTCCTGTTTTGTGTAGTTGGTCCGTTGTTTAGTTTTTATCACTTGTACCATTGTGTTAACTAGGTTTTCTCCTTTAATTTCTGGGAGTCTTAACTTTGTTGGTGGTTCACTGTGATGGTCAGTGTGTGAAACAGCTCTGAGTACTTCCTGAAGAGCTCTTCTTGTACTGACAAATTTCCTTAATGTTTGCTTGTGGTTGTTTCTCCATTAAATATAAAACTTAGTTTAACAGGATACTAGCATCCTGTTAAATTTTGCTAAATGTTTGCAAATGCAAATGACATTTGCTAAATGTTGTTTTGTTCAAGATTAAAGACAGATGACCAATTTCTTCTGGCTTTAAATTTTCTTCTGAAAAATATTTTGTCACTATATTTTTCCCCTAATAGTTATATTTAATATATATTTAATATATAGGTATATTAATATATATATTAGTATACATATATATATGATTTTAAGCTAGAATATTAGAGTATTGCTAAATTGTTGTTGAGAGATATTATAGTTGGGTTCCCTTAGGCCACATTAAGCAGCTCCCAGAAGCCAGTTGATTTTGGAAGGCAGAGCCTGGGCCTATGGCGTGGTACCATATTATCTGCCAGTAATAATGCCATTTAACTGTCTCTAGGATATCTTTGAATGTTGAGTCAGTTGGGATGGTGATGACACTTGTTTCCCCAAAATGCAGTGCTCTTCACACCCCCTTTCAGAACTTGCCAGTGTCAAGTGACAGCTCCATGTTCCTCCAGATGCTATGCATGTGTCATGACCATTTGACTTGCTTGTACTGTGACCAATGAGATGTCCAATCTAAAAAACTGATGTCAAGTTCAGAGGACCTGGGAACTGGAGCTTGCTCTAATTTTTCCAGGACATGCCAGAGCAAAGCAGCTGCTAATTAAGTATCTTGCTAAGCAGGGATTTGGGGCTATTTGGATATGCAAACAGGTCAGCTGATATTAGTTTTAAGGGTCCCAGGGCCTGTCATGCACTGTACCCATTTTAAGATTGTCAAAGCCATATGGAAACTTGTTATTATGCTGATTCAGTCAGCAGGGTTTTTTTGGCTTCTTGGAAATTAAAACTGGTGGGCTTGAATAAGATCCAAAGGCCCCATGATTTGGAGCTTACCTCTCCCCTTCACCACTGACTGTTTAAACTGCTTGTTTTACCTGTGGCCTTTTATGCATACAGCTTCCCAAAGCTGTTTTTTGGGCTTCAAGCTGTGGGGATCCCTGAGGACTAGCTTTGTTTTATCTATGCTTGGTAGAGTGGGGCTGGGGGCTAGACCACCAAATGATACTCTTAGGCTAGGGGGAACTCCTGGATAGCAAGCTGAAATGTACCAGCCCGTATCAGCCTGGCCAGCAACAGACTGAAAAGGCTATGGTTTTCACCTGTGGTTGGTGGAGAGGCATCTGCAGCTTGTAGCATTTCTCCCAGGCTTTCCATAACAGGGTTCCCTGGAGGGCAAACGTGGGGGCATAACATCCAGATGGATTTCCAAGCAACTCCACAGGGTGTGGAAATATTTCTCCTAGCAGGGGGCAGACTTGGTTCAAGGCATTGCCTTGCCAATATTATTGTACTTGAGCCAAAATTTCCTGCTGTAACAGTGGGATGTGATATTCCCAGTTCACTGGACCACATAGTGTAGTGACCCTTCCAAGTTTCCTTCAGATATGGTGGGGAAGTAGGACCTTTCACCTTTCATTTTCTGGCCAGCTGTCATTCCCACCATTGTTGGTGATAGAGAAACTGGCCTTTGCAACACTTGCATCTGCATTTGCTATGGGTCTAGGTAGGGTCCAAAATTTCTTCACCTCTCTGGTGCCTGGGGATGAGGCAGCTCTTCCAGGTGGTCTGAGCTAATCTATTATTCCTGACACACCTATTCAGAGGGAAGCAGGACTTAGCAGAGGTCTCTCTGTACAGAAATCAAAGAAAAATGGGAGTGGGCTGTGGACACAAGCTGTCTGGAGCCAAAATTGCTAACTATTCTGCCAGGCAGAAGGGAGATCCAGAGGAAGATATCCGTAGGTGCAGGAGAAATGGGGCTTTGGTCCTCCACGAAATTATCCTGTCTGGTAAGAGATCCTATGGTTCACTGCACATGAAGAGCCCCTGTGACAGGAAGGGGTCCCTATCACCCTTCTATTCAGCTCTACGCTTCTTCAAGTCCGGTCCACTCCATAACGTTCTCTGCCCTCTCCCTTCCTGTTTCTCATTTTCATCCTCATAGTTTATCTCAGTGGGGTTTCTGAATCACTTAATTTTTTCCCCTTGTGGTCTACTCCCCTGATTTCAACTGCTCTGCATTCATTTTAGCCCAACTTTTTTCCTTCTGTCCAGGATCATACCTCTACACAGTCATCTTGCATCCGCCTTCCCTGTTATTTTTTGTTGTTGTTGTTGTTGTTGTTAAATAGAATTTTTCTTCTCTATTTCCCTCCCACTAAAATAGCCTATTTAAGCTTGTAACATTTTTAACTTGAACTTTTATACTATCCCCTTGTTTTTCTTAACTCCAGTCTTTCTTTTTACAAGATTACTATTCTGTTGTTAATCTAGAGATGTATTACATTTCCTTCTGTACTACTAACATCATGTTATATAATCCCTATGCTGTAAACCCTCCAGCAGTTCCCCTTATTAAACTACTTGGAAATTCATCAGTTTTGAAAATATCTCTGGCTATTTTACACAATGCTTGCCAGCATACACTTCTCTGGTCAGGTGTGGACAATAGATAGTTGAAAATTTATAGACTTAAAATTTAGAAAGTCCTGGGCTTAAATATTGATTTTGCTATGTATCTTCTGCGTTATATGGGCCAATATTCATTGAATTTCTGTAATTTTAAATTGATTTTCTAAGTTTTGGAATAATTCCATATACTTTATATAGTTCTTGTGAAAATGAAGTTATATAGAAATAGGCATAGTGTCTCACATGGTCCTGGCACATAGTATGGTTTCTCTATGAGATCCTCTATGTCTATTGCATTTCCATTATCCATGTGCTTAGAATACATAATATATATTTAATTTTTCTTATTATTATGCTTTATTTTAAGTGTTCAGATACTTCAGTTCATAACCTGGTAATTTTGGCCAAATTTTAACCTCAAAAAGAAGATTTTCGTTTATATTTTTCTCAGTATCTTTTACAAGTCTTGTTGAAGTACAAAGTAGGTGCTCAAATAAAGATTTAGCAGCTCACCTCCTCAAAATGGATGGCTTCAGTGATAACCAATAGGCCCAAATAATTCTTATCTATATGTATTTTTAAAAATTAACATAGTATTTATTTTGTTATTATAAGGAGAATAAAAATAATAAATAAGTTATTTATTGACACTGCCATTTCACTAAAAAGAAAAATCCCCTAAATTTCTACATGGGAAGATAAATAAAGATGAGGGTCTAAAGTAGAAAATGAAAAGTTATACTCCTTCACTGTTTTTGCCCTCTTTACCATTATGTTAATTTGCATGAGTTCACAAACTTACATTACTCATTTCTTATGTTTCTCTTAGGTCTTGTCACCTTTCATATGCATTCTAATGTAGTTTGCTCCATATACGGGGATATGAAACTTAAAAACTGTTGGTTAAATTGCAAGTCTATTTATCTGCCACATTGAGGTTAGAGTCTCGAGTATATTATTTTAGGAATGATTATGCAGACAAAAGAAATTGTTGTTGTTCAGTGAGTTCTTGTTACTTCTTAGCTGAGCAAGTGGCCACCCTTGAAGATCTGAGATATGCTTTATGGGCTCCCTATCCAGTAGAATGTCACCTTATAAGAATGCCTGAAATTTCATCAGGAAAGAGTCTATGTTTTCCAAAACTCTGCATTTCCCCAAAGTTACCTAGATTTCTTCACCTGCTAAACACAGCAGAATTTAGTATATTTAGAAATATTCTAAATTATATGCAATATTCTCAATGGATATATATTTTTTTGGGTAAAAAACAGGCTCATAGCTTTTCTGTGACCTTCATATGGGTTAAAGGCTAGCAATAACTGCTTTAAGTTTTCATCAAAATTTTTCTACATTTCTTTTAAAAAAACTTTTATTAAGGCATAAATTAAAAACCATAGAATTCACCCATTTAAACTGTACAAATCAATGGTTTTGAGTATATTCACTTATCTATCACCTCCTAGTTTTTGTTTCTTTTCCTTCCCATAGTTCTAAGCAACCACTTATCTAATTTCTCTCTTTGTAAATTTTCTTATTCTGATTATCAAATGTATGGAATTATATAGTATGTGGTATTTTATGACTTCCTTCTTATTCTTATAAAATTTTCAAGTATCATCTATATTATAATATATATATGCACTAAAATCTTTTTCCAAAGACAAAGAATATTCCATTGGATGGATATATCAATTTTTTTTATTCATTCACATACATGGTGGGGTTTTGCATCTATTCAGAAGATTGCATAATTTTCTAAAAACACTCTTAATACACTATATTATATTAATTTATGTTCTAAAATTAAACCAACTTTGCAGTCTTGGAATGAAGACCACTTGGCAATTGTGGCATTTGCCACTTGGCAAAATGATTATTTTGCTTATTGCCATATTTGGTTTTCTAGTTTACTAAGTAATGATGCATCTATATTCCTAACATATATTGGTATGTAGTTGCTGTATATTCAGGTGTATTTTTTTTTTTTTTTGGTTTTGATGTCAGAGTAACACTATCTTTATAAATGTGCTGGCAAATGTTTACTCATCATTTTATTTTTGAAATAATTTGTAAAGGATTTGTATTAATTCTTATTTGAATATGTTATAGAATTCAGTATTCATGAACTATGCTCCTGGGCTTTCCTTTGTGGATAGTTCTTTTAAATACATATACAAATTCTCACTTTTCTTAAGTTTATTCAAATTATGGTTTCAGTAGCTTTCTAGAAATGTATCCATTTCATCTAAGTTACCTAATTGGTTGGCACACAATTACTTGTAGTGTTCCATTGTAACCACTTTTATTTCAGTAATTTTAGTAATGTTCCTATTTGTTATTTATGATTCTAGCAATTATGAGAAGGGACACTAAGAAGAGCCTTTGGGAAGGAAAGGAGGAAAATCTGTTCTGAGTAAGCAAGAAGTCTGGAAAGTCCACAAGAATGTAGATGTGTAGTAACAAAAGTAACCAATGACCAATAAAAAAAGACAATCAATGATCAATAGAAAGAGCAATACTGCATGGAGGTAAAGAGAAGCTAATGAAAGACTTGCAGTTAGTTTCAAATAGACAGAGTATTTATACCCCTGCAAGTCTTTGCATCTGTCCCTTGAAAGTACTCTAAACTTTCTCTTTTTTTCTTCCTAAATAAAATCTCTCTTTGTTGCTCTAAAACTTTTGTGGGCTTCTTTTTCTTCCTGTCCACACTGCATGTGAAACTATAGCTTTATTTTCACTTTTCACTTACTTTTGCTTTCGATTAACTCCATGTGTTTGCTGAGTATTCTAACTAAGCAGAGTAATCAATCCTGGTCAAGTAGGTTAGGGGAACCAGGACACTGACAAGTTGGTCTCGCCTTCCCTTTCACTGTCTCCTTCTCTCTCCCTCCTTTACTGAAAAACTAGTTAAAGATTTGCTCAATTTTGTTTATGTTTTCAAAGAAAAAGGTTTTGGCTTCATTGATTCTTCTCTATCTTTGTCTTAAATCTAAGACTATAGAACATGAACATCTAGAGCTAAAATCACTTTAAATTTCATATTCCATAGATTTAGATAACTTGTACAAACCCTGATTTATGAAAAAAAAAGAATATATGGCTAATATGATTGACCTCCAATTATCTTTCCTGAAAGCAAAGTTCTATGCCATGAAGTGAGGTGAAATGTCGATTTGAGATAAAATTTCCCAGAACTGTGAGGTCTGAAACAATCTTTTCCTCAGAATTGCTCCTTCAATAATGATTGGTAAGTTCTTTGAAACTCTATCTTCAAACTAATCATGTCCCTTCCAGATGCTGAGCTCAAGAAATATAGGTTGAATAACAAACACGAAGATATAAGGAGTCCTAATCCCTGAATATTTAAGTGCTACCTCATTCTGAAAAGAAATTTTGCAAATGTGATTAAGTATATTAGGAGGTGGAGCAAGATGGCAGATGAGAAACAGCTTTTTTGAAACTGAGGACAGTGAGATTGGGGAGAGAAGACTCCAGGCACCTCAGGATTGTGGTCTTTGCCCAGAAACATCCCTTCAGGGAAACAGGTAGACAGTGGGAAACTTCAGGGCCACAGAAAGAGAACAAAAGTAGTGGAGAAGGGGAAAATGTTTATGTTGGGTCTGAGACCACCAACTGTGGCTGCAGGTGGCAGCAGCTACAATGGCAGTGAGAATGTGCAGACAGAGACATCCTTCCCTGTGAGGATTTTTGGACTTAGGAACCCATTGAATTACCTTGGGAGACCTTGAGCAAGTGAGGAAGTGATTTTAAACAGAGCCTAGAGATCAAGACTGAGCTCCCAGGGCAGAATAGAGGGTTCATTGTTTTGGCTGTAGGCTATGTGCAGCCATTGTGGGAAAGTTTCCTAGCATCAGGTCTCAGAATCCTAGAACGAGGCCAGTTAGGTGCACCTGACAAGCGGACTGCCAGATCCAGAGAGATTCAAATGACACACCCTTTCATAGGATAGCCACTGCTTAGCCAAGGGACATGGTTTGGAAAGATCAAGGCGTATCTTTTAAGCAGGCTCAGGAGAGACCCGAGGTCCCAACTTTGCAGGAATTGAGGGCAAAGTAGTCAGCAGAGGCTTCCAGTCTCCATCTTATACAGCTGTATTGTGAGTAGCTTCTTATATCCCAGAATATCACCTGTTGCCCAGGCAATCTTCAGTAAGATAATATATATAGTTTTATATAGTTATATATATAGTTTTTAACTATATATATGGAATCAAATATATATATATATATATTTTGTGGTTGTACTTGTTGCTATTGTTAGTTCAACTATATATATAGTTATATATATAGTTTTTAACTATATATATGGAATCAAATATATATATATATATATATTTTTTTGTGGTTGTACTTGTTGCTATTGTTAGTTCAACTATATATATAGTTATATACATAGTTTTTAACTATATATATGGAATCAAATATATATATATGTATATATATATATATATATATATATTTGTGGTTGTACTTGTTGCTATTGTTAGTTCAACTGTTCTTTTTCTTTTCTAAATCATCTTTTTTTTATTTTTCAAATTTTCCCCCCAAAATTTTATTTTTCTTCTTTCTTCATGTTTTTCATGTAAATATATTTTTTCAGTGTTACCTTCTTTAATAATAGGGACTTAATTTTTGTGAGTTTTTCTGCCTGTGATACTTGTTTTTTCCCTCAATTTTGTCTTTTAAGGTTTCTTATGTTTTTTTTCTTGATTTATAGTATTTTTAATTCTCTATTTGGAGGAACTGGGGTCCTTTGTCTGCTCAGGCTGAAAAAGAGCTGCAGACCTCAAAGGACCAAACCAGCAGAGCCCCCTCAGAGGCTGAGATTTGTGGGTGTGTGTCTAAATACCCTAGTGTATACCTCAATTTCTCCTGTATCTCTCATTCTGTTCCTCCCTTTCTTTTGTCTATATTCCCTTTACTCACCCACCTTCCTTTCTCTCTCCTTAAAAATAATCTTTTATCTCTTCTTGCTTTTCACTGTTCTTGTCTTTTTAGTCCTTTACAAAAAGGACACTTCAACACCTTAGGTCAGAGGAATGATAATTTAAAGAACAAGGGGAAGTGAGAGTAAAACGTAGGACAAGGAAATAGACAAAAAGAAAACACTCATGAGGAAGAAACAGTAGAAAAATACTGGCAACATGAACAAGTAGACCAGAGCAACACCCCCAAGGAATCATGAGGTAGCTACTGCACAAGATTCCACCTATAGAGAAATGTTATATATGACAGAAGGGGAATTTAAAATATGGATGGTAAAAACAATGGCAAAAGTCGCTGAGGAAGTGGAAAATAACCAAAAGGAAATCCAAATACGGAATGAAATAAAAGATGAATGATATGAAGAATATAGAAAGGATATAGAAGAGCTGAAGGAATTGAAGCAGTCAATTAGGGAACTTAATGATACAGGAGAAAGTATCAATAACAGACTATACCATGCAGAAAAAATGAGCTCAGATGCAGATGATAAAGCTCTTGAGATAACTCTGGTAGTTAAAGAGACAGAAAAAAAGAAAGAAAGCAGAACGTTCACTGACAGAATTATGGGTCTTCTTGAAGCATTAAAAATATGAGTTATGGGTATACCAGTAGGGGAAGAAGAATGTCCCAGAGGCATGGAAGCCCTACTAGAAGATATCATAAATAAAAATTTCCTAAACACCACCAAAGATTCTGACACAGTCCTTTCACAGGGATATTGGACTTCAGGTCGTCTAAACTCAGTTTGAACTTCTCCAAGACACATTGTTACGAACCTATCCAAAGTCAAGACAAAACAGAAGTTTCTGCAAGCTGCTGGGAGTAATTTCCAATTGACCTACAGGGGAAATCCATCAATTGCCAAGTTAATGTATCTTTCCAGGCCTTGCCATAGCATCTTCTGTGTCCATTATTTCCTCCAGAGTGTTTATGGACCCACCAGGGATGTTTCTAAGTTGTATTTCCAATAGTCTGATTTCCAGGAAAAGAGCAAACTTGCTCAGATAGGAAATTTAGCAGCAGTTGCTTTAAAGTTAAACTAGCTGACTTTTGTTTTTTCTGGGGTTGTTTTCACTTGCCAACAATGGGGTCTTCTGTACCCATTCTGCCTGCATTTGGCATGACAAGACCAGATATACAGGAAATAATTAGACCTATTCTACACACTGACAATCACAATGGACCACCAACAAACTAAACACCTAAAAACAAAAGGACAAAACCTATCTTCCACAATGATGCAAAAGACAAAATTAAGCAATGAACTTTCACAAAATAAGATGAATAGAATGCCACCACATTTATCAATTATCTCAATAAATGTTAATGGTTTAAATTCCGCACTAAAGAGACATAGGCTGGATGACTGGATAAAAAAACACATGCCATCTATTTGCTGCCTCTAGGAGACACACCTAGACTTGAAGGACAAATTAAAGCTCAGGGTTAAGGGATGAAAGACATTTTTTCAAGCAAATGGAATTCAAAAGAAAGAGGGGTTGCAATCTTATTCTAAGACACAAGCAGATTTAAAGCAACTAATTCAAAAAAGAGAAACATGGACATTTTGTATTGCTCAAGGGAACAATGCAACAAGAAGACATTTCAATTCTAAATATTTATGCACAACACTTAAATGCTCTGAAATTCTTGAAACAGACTTTAATTATTGTGAGCAATATAATATCACATGGCATTATAATAATAGGGGACTTTAACACTTCTCTTACAGAGCTGGGCAGATCCTATAAATAGAAACTAAACAAAGATAAAAGGGACCTACATGTGACTCTAGAAAAACTGTGATCGATGGACATATCTAGAACATTCAATCCCAAAGCTAAAGAATATACATTCTTCTCAACAGCCCATGGTACATTCTCCAAAATAGATGATGTGCTAGGACACAAGTGAAACTTCAACAGAATCAAAAGAATTGAAATTTTACCTTGTATCTTCTCAGACAATAAGGCACTAAAAGTGAAAATGAACTCGAACAGAAACATTCAACTCCATACAAAGGCATGGAAATTAAACAATCTTATATTGAATGGGGTTCAGAAAGAGAGGAAAGAGGAAATCATTAACTTCCTTGAGCAAAAGAACAATGAAGACACAAGCTACCAAGCCCTGTGTAATACAGCAAAAGCATTCCTGAGAGGAAAATTTATTGCTTTCGATGCCTGCATCTGAAAAAAAGAAAGACAGCACATGAACAAATTCACAGAACATCTTATGGAATTAGAAAAAGAACAATCTAA
Source organism: Galago senegalensis (assembly GCA_963575145.1). Taxonomy (NCBI): domain Eukaryota; kingdom Metazoa; phylum Chordata; class Mammalia; order Primates; family Galagidae; genus Galago; species Galago senegalensis. Next base: position 106,357 of record CAUYTI010033126.1, on the reverse strand, counting down.
TCCTAAACCCAACAGAAGAAAAGAAATATCCAAAATTAAATCAGAGATTAATGAAATTGAAAACAAAAGAATCATTCAGAAAATTAATGAAACAAGGAGATTTAAAAAAAAATAGATAAACCTTTGGCCAGACTAAAATCCCTAGTAACCTCAGTCAGAAGTGATAAAGGGGGAATAACAACAGATGCCATGGAGATACAAGAGATTATCTTTGAATTCTATAGGAAACTCTGTGTCCAGAAATTTGACAATGTGAAAGAAATGGATTGATATTTGGAATCACACCCTCTCCCTAGACTTAGCCTGGAAGAAATAGATCCCCAGAACAGACCAAGTTCAAGCATTGAAATCAAAGAAATAATAAAAAACTTCTCTCAACAAAATAATTCCCTGCTCTGGATGGCCTCACACCATAATTCTGTCAAACTTTCAAAGAAGAGCTTATTCCTATCCTGCAGAAATTATTCCAAAACATTAAGGAGGAAAGAATCTTCCTGAACACATTCTATAAAGCAAACATCACCCTGATAACAAAACAAAGAAAAAACAAAACTAATCAGGAGAACTTCAGACCAATTTACTAATGGATATAGATACAAAAATTCTCAACAAAATCTTAGCCAATAGAGTACAGCTTGTCATCAAAATGTCATACATCATGATTAACTAGGTTTCATCCCAGAGATGCAAGGCTGATTTAACATACGCAAGTCCATAAATGTTATTCACCATATCAACAGAAGCAAAAACAAAGACCACATGATCCTTTCAGTAGATGTTGAGAATGTATTCAATAAAATTCGGCATCCTTTTCTAATTAGAACACTGAAGATTATAGGCATAGGCAGCACATTTCTTAAACTGATTGCAGCTATATACGACAACCCAAAGCTAATATTTTACTGAACCAGGTACAACTGAAAGCTTTCCCACTCTGAAATGGAACAGAACTAGTTTTTCCTCTATTGCCACTACTATTCCAAATAGTGCTGGAAGTTCTAGGCAATACATTCAGACAAGAGAAGGAAATAAAGGGCATCCAAATGATAGCAGAGAAGGTCAAACTCTCTTTCCTGACAATATGAACTTAAACTTAGTTCAAAGACTCAATCACAAGACTCCTGGAAGTGATCAAAAAATACAACAATGTCTCAGGATATGAAATCAAAGTCTACAAATCTGTAGCCCTTGTATATGCCAATAACATCCAAGATGAGAAGTTAATTAAAGACACAATCCTGGCTCAGTGACTTTAACTCAGTGTCTAGGGCACCAGCCACCTACACTTAGGGCTGGTGAGTTAAAACCCAGCCTGGGCCTCCAAACAATTAATGACAACCACAACAAAAAAATGGCCAAGCATTGTAGAGGGTGCCTTTAGTCCCAGTTACTTAGGAGGCTGAGACAAGAGAACCACTTAGCTCAAGAGTTTGATGTTGCTGTGAGGTGTGATGCCATGGCACTCTACCAAGGGAGATATAGTGAAACTCTGTCTCAATAAATAAATAAATACACAATCCTCTTCATGGTAGCTTCAGAGGAAATTAAATACCTAATACTATACCTAACAAAAGAGATGAAGGACCCTTATTAAGAAAATTATGAAGCTCTAAGAAAAGAAATAGCAGAAGATATTAACAAATGAAAGAACATAGCTGCTCATGGCCAGGAAGAATCAAGATTGTTAAATTGGGCTCAGCGTCCATAGCTTAGTGGTTATAATGCCAACCACATACACCAGGCTGGCAGATTTGATCCTGGCCCAGGCCTGTTAAACAGCAATGACAACTGCAACAACTACGGAGGACTACATAGTGATACTCCGTCTCAAAAAAAAAAATGTTAAAATGTCTATACATCCCAAAGCAATCTACATATTCAATGCCATCCCTATTGCAATACAAACATCATAGTTGCAAGACTTGGAAAAAAATAGTTTTTCATTTTGTATGAAACAAGAAAAAAAATCCTGTATAGCTAAGGCAACTCTTAGAAATAAAAACAAAGCCAGGGCTTCAGCCTACCAGACTTTAAGCTATACTACAAGGCCATAGTGATCAAAACAACATGGTATTGGCACAAAAATAGAGACACAGACATCTGGAACCAAATGGAAAGCCATGAGATAAAATTAGTATCTTACAGCCACCTAATTTTTGATAAACCAAACAAGAACACACACTGGAAGAAAGAATCCTATTCAGTAAATGGTGCTGACAGAATTGGATAGTCACATGTAAAAGACTGAAACTGGACCTGCACATTTCTCCACTCACTAAAATTGATTCAAGATGGATAAATGACCTGAATTTAAGGCATGAAATGGTAGACATCCTCAAAGAAAGCATGGGAAATATACTTGAAGATATCGGCCTGGGGAAAGATTTTATGAGAAAGACTTCCAAGGCAATTGAAACAATAAAAATAAACAAATGGGACTTAATTAAACTGAAAAGCTTCTGTACAGCTAGGGAGACAACCACCAAAGCAAATAGACAACCTATACAATGAGAAAGGTCCAATATTTGCATATTTGGGATCAGACAAAAGCTTGATAACTAGGATCTACTGAAATTCAAATTAAGCAACATAAAAAGAGTCAACAATCCCTTCTATCACTGGACAGTAGAGATGAAAAGAGCATTCTCTGGAAAAGACAGATGAATGGCTAAGAAACATGAAAAAATACTCACTGTCCCTAATTATTAGGGAAATGTAAATCAAAACCACCCTGAGATATCATCTAACCCCAGTGAGAATGGCCTACATCAAAAAAATCTCAAAATTGCGGATGCTGGCATGGATGTTGAGAGAAGGGGACACTTCTGTACTGCTGGTGGGACTCCAAACTAATATAACCTTTTTGGAAAGAAGTATGAAGAACCCTCAAAGAACTCAAAATAGTCCTACCACTTGATCTTACAAACGTATTACTGGGCATCTACCCAGAAGAAAAATAATCCTTTCACTATAAGTACACTTTCACTAAACTTTTTATTACAGCTTATTTTACAATCACCAAAATGTAGCAACAACTTAAGTGTCTACCAACCCAGGAATGGATTAACAAGCTCTGGTATATGTATACTGTGGAATACTATTCAGCAATCAAAAAGGAGGAGACTTGACATCTTTTGTATGAACCCAGATGGAAGTGGAACACATTATTCTTATTAAAGCATCACAAAAATGAAAAAGCAAGAATCCTAGGTACTCAATTCTGAAATGAGGACAATTAATGACCCAATATATGGTGGGGGTGGGGAAGGGGAGAGCAGAGAAAGGGAAGGAGGAAGAAGGGTGTGGGGTCACAGTGTGTGACACCCCTTTTGAGGGCAAGACACAATTATAAAAGGGACTTTACCTAACAAATGTGATCAATGTAACCTGCTTTTTTATATCTTCAATGAATCCCCAGCAATAAAAAGTATGAGAAGAAGAGTTATTAGGGTTGGCCCTACATTTTATTACAAAGGTCTTTATGGGATAAAGGAAAGGGGAAATTACACAGGCACACGGAGGAAGAGATAACATGAAGATGTAGACATAAATTTCAGTGATGTGGCAACAACCAAGAAGCTGACAGAGATAATGAATAGTTTCTGTCCTGGAACTTGTAAAGGAAGCAAGACCCTGAAGAATTTTGTACTTTCAGTCTTCACAACTGTGAGAGAATACAGTTCCATTAGTTTACAGTATTATTTTTTTATAATACATTGGCAATTTGTTATAATACAGTGGCAATTTGTTATATTACAGTGGTAATTTGTTATAATAGCTAAAGCAAACTCATGCAGAAGGTAACTAACAGATAAATGTATAATAGTGTAACCATCTTTGGATTTCCTTGCAAGTGACAGAAACAAAAATCAATCTCTCTCTCCTCTCTCTCTCTCTCTCCCGTCTTTGTCTCTAGAATCACTAATCTCTATCTCCTGGAACTTGAGAGAAGGAATGTGTTTCAATATTTGGATTTGGAAAAAGTTTAGAAGCCCTGATTGTTTCTCAACCAAACATCTCAAGCTTAATTGGGTGTAAGTGTCTACTATTGGTCCAATCAGTTATTAATTAGTAAGAAGTGAGGGGCAGCACTGGTGGCTTATAGAGTAGGGTGATGGCACCATATACCAAGGTTGGCAGGTTCAAATCTGGTTCTGGCCAAAAACGGCAAAAAAAAAAAAAAAGTGAGATTACACAGTATAAACATGCCTACTTTGGCTCACTGATTTCAAATGTGAAAGAATACAGTTCCATTAGTTTACAGTATTAATTTGTTAGAATTTTTTTCTACTTTCAGGAATATTTAGCAGATGAGAAAATAGGTAACAAAAATTCAAACAGAAGCAGGTGCATATTAAATAGCAGTATGTTCATTCTCCAGAAGGCTGAATCTACAGGACACATTGCACAAATTGGATAGCATATTCAATTGAGTATGTCTTTCTGAAAGCATTTGAGAAAAAAATCACAAAATTTAGCCACACATGTATTGCCTCAAACCCCTTTGATTCTCTCACAGTGAAAGACAGAATAAAGATTCCTAAACCAATTAAGTTGCTGTGTAATGTTCCTGATGCATAAATATCCATGTCTTCCTTTCCCATTTCTGTGTATTCCTGAACTTGTATACCTTACACTATGTAATCTAATCACATTATATGAGTTCAAAAATACATGTGATAAAAATGGATGAACCAAGAATTAATAAAATAAAACACTGGAGAAAGAGTAATTACACTAGTTTTGGCAATGATTTCTTGAACATAACACCAAAAGTACAGGCAATAAAAGTAGAAATGAACAAACTAGATTGCATCAAATTTAAAAGCTTCTATACATCAAAGAACAATATCAACGCAAGTAAACGGCAACCTAAAGAATGGAATAACACATTTTAATAATATATCTGATAATAGATTAATTTATAAAATATGTAAATAACTCTCATAGTGCTCCAAAAACAATAAAAGCTCAACTAACCCAATTAAAATCAGTCAAAATTGTTGACAAATTATTTCTACAAAGATGATACATATAACAAAAACATATAAAAGAATGCTAAATATCATTGATTATTATAAAAATGAAAATAAGAACCATGATAAAGCATTAATTTTAATTCATTAGTAAGGCTATTATAAAAACTAAAAAATAAAAAAATGCAAAACAAAAATAAGTGTTTTAATTTGGGGGAAGATATGGAGATACTGGAATACTTGTGAATTTTTTGTGTGCATGTAAAATGGTGGAGCCAACATGGAAAACAATTTGGTGAATCCTCAAAAAATTACAATTAGAAGCATTATATAATACAGAAACATATTTAAAAGAATTGAAGGCAAAGTATGAAGGATGTATTTTCCACCCATCTTCATAGCAGCATTATTCACAATAGCCAAGAGATAGAAACAAGCTAAATATTTATCATATGATGAATGAATAAACTATATATATAAATCTTAGTACCCCCTCATCAGCTGACTAACTGTACCCACTCTTGGCCAAGGAGATCTCCTGGAACTGAGTTGTTATCCTTGAGAAAGGAGATCAGACATACTTCATTATGTCACCCTGCCTGGAGATGTCCTTTGTGACTTGTTAATAGGTTTAAGACTATGAAAGGCATACCTGTGGGTCTTCAATATACATAACAAACAACTTATCTTCCCATATGTCCAGTAGCTTGTCTCTGATTAACAGACCCTTATCATAATTCAAGTATTCCTGTTTACTATTTCCTAATCTATAAGGCAAAGCCTAATTCTTTCAGCCAATTGTCAACTGAAGAATCTTTAAACCCACCCACAACTTATAAGCTCCCTGTTTTGAAGTGTCCCACCTTTTTGGGCCAAAGATATCTATGTTTTCCATGTATTAATTTATGACTTCACTTGTAATTACTATCTCCCTGGAATATATAAAATGAATTTATAACCTCACTACAGTGAGTCCACTTGCTCAATATTTCTTGGATGTAGCCCCAGGTCATGGTCCTCAAAATTGTCTAAGAATAAACTTTTTAAATTATTTTACAAACACCAGGTGAGGGCAAATAAAAGATACAATCTAGCTAGCTGGCTCTTAGAACAGGTAAGGGGACATAAAAGGTACAATCTATGAGGTAGTCAGCTGTCACCAGCCACTGAATCTGCTGGAATCTTGAACTTAGACTTCCCAGCCTTGAGTACTATGAGAAACTGAATCTAAATAGGAAAATAATTTACACATATTTACATATCTGTGGTGATTTGAGTAGTGTCTTCTCACAAATCATCTACTTAAACCTCCAGAATGTGACATTGCCTAGAAGTGGGTTTCAACAGATAAATTTGGTGAAAAAAAGTCATACTGGTTTAGGATGAGCTCTAAATCAAATGACTGTTGTCTTTAGAAATAAAAAGAGACAGAAAGACTCAGAGAAGGCCTTTTGAAGACAGAGGTAGAAATTGCACTGATAAAGCTACAAGTTTAGGAATATCAAAGGTTGCCAACAACCAGAAGAAAAAGTTACTGGAGAGGAGGGTGTGGAACAAGATAGCAGACAAGAATGGTTGTTCAGTCGAGTTCTCCTAGTACAACTGAGAAATGGGTAAAATCCAGGCTATGCCTGGTTCTGATACCTTGCCTGGAGCTGTATCTCAGGATGCAGCGTGGTGCTAGATACAGTTCAGGAGCAGGAGCTATGGAGATTTGAAACATTAGAAGAATCTGGTTCTTCACAGGCTGGTAAGAAACCTATGGTTTCTAGGAACATACCCAGTTCATCCTCTCAAAATTCTTGAGTTACAAGTGTGGCCTTATCACCATGTTGATGAGTACTATTACTTCCATCACTTTAAACCTCTCTTCCTATCTCCTGTTCTTCAAGTGTTTTTTTTTTTTTTTCTGTTGTCCCCATTCCCTTTTTCTGCCTGTTTCTCTTTCATTTCTTTTACTGTTTTATTATTTTTTCCTCTTTCTATATTTTCCTCTTGTTTCTACCTAATTGCGCTTTACCTTTCTCCTCCTTTTTGTCTCATACCAGGAGGCCTCTTCATCACCTAAACTCAGAGACAAGGTAACTTGAAGCAAAGGAGGAAATCAGAAAGAAAAAAGAGCAGAAGGAGGTGAACATATGAAATCACACTTGAGGAGGTACCAACTGAAAAATTCAAGCAACATGAAAAACCAAAATAGAGCAACTCCTCCAAGGGACCATGAGACAGCTTTTATTTAAGACTTCTCCTATAAAGAATTGACATATTTGAGAGAAATGGAACATAAAATTTGGATGCTTAAGACAATAAAGGGAATGAATGAGAAAATGGAAAGATAGAACCAAAAGTCAGAGAAGAGAGATGTAGAATATAGACAGGATATGGCAGAGCTTAAGGAAATGAGGTGGAAATCAGAGAATGCAAAGATGCGGTAGAAAGTATCAAAAATAAATTAGACCATGGAGAAGAAAGAATATCAGAGTGAGAAGATAAAGTGCTGAAGTTAACACATGTAGTTAAAGAAGCAGAAAAGAAGAGAGAACAGAGCAGGTCCTTAGAAAACTATGGGAATTCATGAAGAGTTCAAACATACCAATACTAGAAATACCTCAAGGGGAAGAAGATTGTCTGACCCAAAGATATGCAAGCCCTACTGGAAACTATTATAAATGAAAACTTCCCAAATTTTACTAAAGATCTTGAGACACAGTTTTCAGATAGGTATTGAACCCTAGGTCTTCTCAACTCTAACTGAACTTCTCCAAGACACATCATCATGAGCTTGTCCAAAGTGAAGATGAAGGACAACATACTGCAAGCAGCTAGGAGTAAGCATCAGTTGACCTACAGGGGCAGAGCCATTAAGAAGAGAGCAGACATTTCAAATGAAAGTTTCCAAGCCAGAATAGCATTGTTATCCACCTTCAATATCATTAAACCAAAAAAAAAAAGAGAGACAAAAAAATTGAGCTCAGATTTTGCATGCCACTAAACTAAGCTTCAAAATTAAGAAATCAAAATTTTGCAGGTATACAAGCATTGAGAAAATTAATCACAATATGATGAGCTCTACAAGAAATACTTAGACCTATTTTCAGAACACCATAATTGACCACCACTATAGAAAAAACCTAGAGCTAAAGGCCAAAACGGCATCCACAGTTGTGCAAAAGCTAAAATTACACAATAGACTTTCACAAAATAAGATGAATAAAATTCTACCTCACTTATCAATTCCCCAAGAAATGTCAATTGGTCAAATTCCCCACCAAGGATGCACATGCTGGCTGATTTGATAAATAAACACAAGGCATCCATATTCTGTCTCCAGAAAATGCACCTAGCCTTGAAGGAAAAATCAAGACTCAGGTTTGGGGGATGAAAAACAATATTTCAAGGAAATGGGAAACAGAATAATGGAGGGGTTACAATCTGATTCTCAGATATAAGCAGATGGAAAGCAACTAAAGTTAAGAAAGTTAAAAATGGGCACTTAAAACTGATCAAGGTAACCATACAACAAGAAGACATTTCAATTGTAAATATTAATGTATCTAACTTTAATCCTCCCAGATTTATACAAAAGACCTTGATGGGTCTGAGTAATATGATATTCCATAACACCAAAATATTGGGGACTTTAGCACTGCTCTGACACAACTGGACAGATTCTTCTGAATGGAAACTAAACAAAGGTACAAAGGACTTAAACGTTATCCTAGAACAAATGATATTAATAAACATATACAGAACACACCATCCCAAAGCTAAAGAATATTCATTTTTCACATCATCCCATGGAATATATTTTAAAATAGATCACATCCTAGGATGTAAATCAAATCTCAGCACAATTAACAGAATAGAAATTATACTTTGTCTATTCTCAGACCATAGGGCAATAAAGGTGGAAATCAATTACAAAAAGAAATGTACATCCCCACAGAAACCATGGAAATTATGCTGAATGGTAGTTGGATTCAGGAAGAGATGAAAGAGAAAATTAACAATTTCCTCAATCATAACAACAATAAGGACACAGGTTTCCAAAACCAATGAAATACAGCAAAAGCAGTCTTTTTTTTATTGTTGGGGATTCATTGAGGGTTTAATAAACCAGGTTAGACTGACTGTATTTGTTAGGTAAAGTCTCTCTGACAATTGTGTCTTGCCCCTAAGAGGTGTGTCACACACCGAGACCAGACCCCTCCCTCCTTCCCTCTCTCTGCTCTTCCTTTCAATCACCTCCCTCCCTCCTTCTCTCTCTCTATGCTCTCTGCTTCCCCCACCCCCATCCATGTACTAGGTCATTAATTCTCCTCATCTCAAAAATGAATACATAGGATTCATGCTTCTCCATTCTTGTGATAGTTTACTAAGAATAATGTTTTCCACTTCCATCCTGGTTAATACAAAAGATATAAAGTCTCCATGTTTTTTAATGGTTGAATATTATTTCATGATATACATACACCACAGCTTGTTAATCCATTCCTGGATTGGTGGGCATTTAGGCTGTTTCCACATTTTGGTGACTGCAAATTGAGCTGTGATAAACAGTGTAGTGCAAGTATCCTTAAGATAAGAGGATTTTTTTTGGGGGGGGGGTAGAGTCCCAGTAATGGGATTACAGAATCAAATGGGAGGTCTAGCTTGAGTTCTTTGAGGGTTCCTCATACTTCCTTCCAAAAAGGTTGCATTAGTTTGCAGTTTCACCAGCTGTGTCTAAGTGTTCCTTTATCTCCACATCCATGTCAACATCTGTAGTTTTGAGATTATGTGATGTGACCCATTTTCTCTGGGGTTAGATTGTATCTCAGGGTGGTTTTGATTTGCATTTCTCTAATAATTAGGGACGATGAACAAAAGCAGTCTTAAAAGAGAAATTTATCACATTATATTCTTACATTCACAAAACAGAAAGAGAGCATGATAAACTCTCAAGTCATCTTGCGGAATTGGAAACAGAAGAACAATCTAATCCCAAACTCAAAAGAGAAAAAGAAATAATCAAAATAAATCAATTATTAATGAAATCTAAAACAATTGTTCAGAAAATTAATGAAAAAAGGTTTTTCAAAAAAATAAAATTAGTAGAATTTTAATTAGATTAACTAGAAACAGAAAAGTAAAATTTTTAATAACCTTGATCAGAAATAACAAAGGGGAAATAACAACAGATGCCACAGAGATTCAAGAGAGTATCTCTGAGTACTACATGAAACCCTATGCCCAGAAATTTGTCCATGTGAAGGAAATGAATAAATACCTAGAATCACACCCTCTCTTTAGACTTAACCAAGAAGAAATAGATCTCCTGAACAAACCAATTTCAAAAGCTGATATCAAAGAAGCAATAAAAAAAAATTCCAACAAAAATTTTCCCTAGTCCACATGGATTTACACTAGAATTCTAGCAAATCTTCAATGAAGAGGTTACTCTGGAAATTATTCCCAAAAAAATTTAGAACAGAAGCTTCCCCAACACGTTCTATGAAGTAAACATCACCCCAGTACCAAAACCAGGAAAAGACCCAACTAAAATGGGGAACTTTAGACCAATGCAAAAATTCTCAATAAAAAAAAAAAAAAAACTAGCCAAGAGATTACAGCTACACATTAAAAAAAAAGAAAGAAAGAAAACATACATCACATTCAAGTAGGTTTCATTCAAGTGATGGAAGACTAATTTAACACACACAAATCCATAAATATAATTCTCTACATCAATAGACGCAAAAACGAACACCATATGATCCTCTCTATAGATGAATAAAAGCATTTAAGAAAATGTTACATCTTTTTGTAATTAGAGGACTTAATATTATAGACATAGGTGGCACATTTCTTAAACTGATGAAAGCCATCTACAATAAACCCAGTTAATGTTGTATTGAATGCAGTAAAACTGAAATCTTTTCCACTTAGAACTAGAATCAGACAAGGTTGTCTTCTATCTCCACTAGTATTCAACATAGTCCTGGAAATTCTTTCCAATACATTCAGGCAAGAGACGGAAATAAAGGGCATCTAAATGAGGGCAAAGGAGGTCAAACTCTTGCTCTTTGCCGATAATATGATCTTATATTTAGAGAACCACAAAGACTCTACTCCAGGACTCCTGGAAGTGATCAAAAAATACAATAATGTCTCAAGATATAAAAATCAACATCCACAAATCAATACCCTTTGTATATACCAATAACACCCAAGTTTAGAAGCTAATCAAAGACAAAATACCCTTCTCAGTAACTTCAAATAAAGTGAAATACCCAAGACTATACCGAACAAAGGAAGTGAAGTATCTCTTTAAAGAAAATTATGAAACACTAATAAAAGAAATAGCAGAAGATGTTAACAAATGGAAAAACATGCTCATGGCTAGGAAGAATCAACAATGTTAAAATGTCTATATTTCCTAAAGCAATATACAGATTCAATGCAATATCCATTAAAATACCAACATCATATTTTTCAGATTTGGAAAAAAAATTCTTAGTTTTGTAAGGAACCAGAAAATTATGTATAGCCAAGGCAATTCATAGTAATAAAAAAAAGTCAAAGGAATCATCCTACCAGACTATAGGATACACTACAAATCTAAAGAGATCAAAACAGGATGGTATTGGCATAAAAATAGACACAAAGACATTGGGAACAGAATAGAAAACCAGGATATGGAACTAACTTCTTATAGTCACCTTATCTTTGTTAATGTAAACAAGAACATATGCTGGAGAAAAGAGTTCTTATTCAATAAGTGGTGCTGGTATAAGCACATGTAAATGACTGAATCTGGACCTGCACATTTCTCCACTTACAAAAATCAATCCAAAATAAATAAAATATTTAAATATAATGTAAGAAATAATAAAGATCCTCAAAAAAAAGTGTGGGGAAAACACTTGAAGATAATTGGCATGGGGAACAATTTTAGGAAGAAGATTTCTGTGGCAAATGCAACAACCACAAAAATAAACAAACGAGACTTAACTAAACTGAATAGGTCCTGTACAGGTAAGGAAACAACAACCAAAGCAAATAGACAATGTCCATAATGGGGAAAATATTTGCATATTATGAATAAGACAAAAGCTTGATAACTAGGACCTATAGAGAACTCAAATTAATCAACAAAAAAAAAAAGACCAAAGAGTCCCATATATCACTGGGTAAAAGACATGAATAGAACCTTCTCTAAAGAAGATAAATACATGGCTAATAAACATATGAAAAATATTCATTGCCTGTAATCATCAAAGAAGCATGGGGAATCCTCAAAGAACTCAAATTAGACCTTTCATTTGATCTTGCAATTCCATTACTAGCCACCTCCTAAGGGGGGGGGCATTTTATCATAAGAATATTTGCACTAGACCTAGACCATTTATTGCAGCTCAGTTTATAGTCACCAAAATGTTGAAACAGCCTAATTGTCCACCAACTCAGGAATGGATTAAAAAACCATGGTATATGTATACCATGAAACACTATTCAGCCATTGGAAAAAAAAATGGAGAGTTTACATCCTTTTCATTAATGTGGATGAGGGTGGAATTTATTCTTCTTGGTAAAGCATCACAATGACAGAGAAGTAAGAATTCAATGTACTCAATTCTAATATGAAGGCAATAGAGGATCTCATACAAGGTGAAGGGCAGGGAATTAAGGATTGGGGACAAGGGGGGGGTCACAGCATATGGCATACTGCTTGGGGGCAAGAGACAATTATAAACAGGACTTTATGTGATTACCATCAGTGCAACCTAATTTTTTGTACCCTCAATGAATCCCAAAAAATCAAAAAATGTGGAAGTATTACATTACCACAATTCAGGTTATACTACAAGTTTACAGTGATCAAAACAGCAAGGTACTGGCATATATATATATATATATATATATATATATATATATTATATATAATAGAATAGAGAACCTAGACATGAACCTAGTCACATATAACCATCTTATCTTTGATAAATCATAAAAAACATGTACTGGGGAAATGAAATGAATCCCTATTTAACAAATGGTGCAGGGAAAATTAATTAGCCACATGTAGAAGATTGAAATTTTGACCTTCACCTCTCACCACTACCAAAAATTGATTCTTGCTTGATGAAAGATTAAACTTTAAGACACAAAATATTAAGAAATCTAGAACAAAGATTTGGTAAAACTTGACAACATTGGCCTGAGAAAAAAGTTTACAAAGATTTTCTTAGAATTTGCTTCAACCACAAAAATAAATGAATCAGACATTACAAAGCTGAAGAGCTTCTGCACAGGTAAAAATACCACAGCTAAGGTGAACAGGCAGACTTCAGAATGAGAGAATACATTTTCATGTTACGAATTTGATAAAGAATCTATGGAGGACCCAAATTAATAACAAGAAAAGAGTGAACAACTTCATTTACAAGTGGACAAGACACTAAGATATCACCTAACTCCAGTAAGCCCACATGACAGAACCTCAAATCTTGAGATGGTGGCATGAATGTGGGGAGAAGGGACCACTTTGGCACTGATGATGGGATTGCAAACTAATACAACCTCTGTGGAAAGAAGTATGGATAATTTTCGAAGGAATAAACTTTGACCATCCATTGATCCCCCAATTTCCTTACCATGTATTTAAGAACAAAAATTATTTTACTACATGTTTACTACAGCTCAATTCAAGATTGCCAAGCCATGGAAGCAGTCCAAATGTGTACCATGGAGTACTATTAAGCCATAAGAAAATATGGAGACTTTACATCTTTTGTGTTTACTTGGATCAAATCAAAACACATTCTTCTTAGCAAAGTACCACAAGAATAAAAGAAAATGTACCTAAGTCCCCAATACTAATATTAAACCAATATATAAACAACTATATTCCCAAACAAAATGAATACACAGATATAGTCTAGGAAAGGGAAGGGGAGCGCCAAGAGAAGAAAGGAGGAAGGATGGAGGATGATTCCTGGGATGTTACCTAACATACAGTGTACAATGTCAGTGTGCTAAAGCATGTCCCCTTGGTGAAGGGCTCAACTACAATGTTAACATTACCTTAGAAATGAAAACAATGTAACCTGATTTGTATGCTCATATTAATCTGACATTTGAAATTTAATAAAGAAAATCACTTATTGAATTCTTTTTGAAAGAAAATAATTCATCCTTCAGGGTTTGATCAACTGTTGGAAAACATTTTCTTCATCCTTCTGGTGTGAAATCCTTTTCCTTGCAAAAGGTTATTGAGGTGATTAAAGAAATGGTTGTCCATTGACAAGAGTTCAGGTGAATATGGCAGATGAGGTAAAACTTTGTAACCCCAGTTCTGTACACGTTGGAAGCTTTGGTTGTGCAACATGCAGTTTAGTATTCTCCAGAAGAATTTGGCCATTTCTTTTGGCCAACATCAGCTGCAGGTATTGCAGGTTTTAGTGCATCTCATTAATTTGCTGAATATATTTCTCAGATGTAGTGATTTTGCTATGATTCAGAAAGCTTAAGTGGATCAGACCAGAATCCGACCAATACAAGTGACCATGTCAAGTGACCATGACATTCTTTGGCACAAGTTTAGCTTTGGAAAGTGCTTTGGAAGTTTTATCGTTTAAGAACTGAGCTGATCATCATAAGTTGTATGGAATTAGCTTTTCATTGCATATCACAATATTTTTATTATTGTTGCAGGTTCATTGAGGGTACAAAGAATTAGGTTACACTTTAATTTGTTAGATAAAGTCCCTTTTATAATTGTGCTCCACCTCCAAAATAAGTATTATACACCATAACCCTCATCCACCTCCCTTGTCCCCTCTCCAAGCTCCATCTTTCTGATGCCCCTCACCCTAAATTGATTTAAGTTTGTTTTTGTATCATATGGACATGTATTATATTGTCTATTGGCTTCATATTAGAATTGAGTACATTGGATTCTTGCTTCTCCATTCTCCTGATACTCTATGAAGAAGAATGTGTTCCAACTCTATCCAGGTAAATAGAAAAGATGCAAAGTCTCCATCTTTTTTAGTGATGGAATAGTATCCCATATATACAAACACCATAGCTTGTTAATCTATTCTTGGGTTGGTGGCATTTAGGATGCTTTCACATTTTGGAAATTGTAAATTGAGCTGTAATAAACAGTCTAGTGCAAATGTCCTTATGATAAAATGCTTTCTTTTTTCTTCTGGGTAGATGGCTACTAATGGGATTGCAAAATCAAATGGGAGGTCCAATTTGAGTTCTTTGAGGATTCTACTTACTTACTTTCAAAGAGGTTATATTAGTTTGCAGTCCCACCAACAGTGCAAAAGCACTATCTTCTCTGCACATCCACAGCAGCCATTGTGATGTGGGCTATTCTCACTGTGTTAGATGATATCTCAGGGTAGTTTTGATTTACATTTCTCTGATGATTAGGGACGATGAGTATTTGTTCATGTTTTTCAACCATTAATCTGTCTTCATCAGTGATGATCTTCTGAATGATTCTTTTGTTCTCAATTTCTTTTAATTCTGATTTAATTATAGTTATTTGTTTTCTTCTCATGCCCAGTGGTAAATAGGATTATTTGTTCTTTCTGTTTATTAAGTTTAGCCTTCTATAGATTGTGTTTATCAACCTTTTGTCAGATTCATGCCCTGAAAATATCTTTTTCCATTCTGAAGTTTGTATTTTTGGTTTACTTGTGTCCTTAGCTATGCAGAAACTTTAAATTTTAATTAAGAGTCATTTTTTCATTTTTGTTGTGACTATGATGGCCTCTGAAATCTTTGTCCCAACATCCTCTAGACTTTTCCTCACAATTACTTTTAAGATTTTTATAATTGTGTTTCTTACATTTAAACCTTTTATCCATCCTGAGACAATTTTTGTCAGTGGTGAAAGGTGTCAGTGGAGTTTCAGTCTTTTACATGTGGTTATCCAGTTCTCCCAGCACCAGTTGTTGAATAGGGATTCTTTTCTGCACTGCGTGCTTTTGTTGAGTTTATCAAAGATCAGATGGCATGTAGAGATTGGCTTTCTCCCTTGGTTTCCTATTCTGTTCCATATGTCTATGTCTCTATTTTTGTTGTGTCGATACCACACTGTTTTGATTACTGTGGACTAATCATAGCATTGGCCATACAGGTTTTTTTTTTTTTTGTTTTCTGGTTCGATACCAAAAAAGTACTATTTTTCCACTTCTTCAAAATACAATGTTGGTATTTTACTGGGGATTGCACTGAGTCTCTAGATTGCTTTGAGTAGAATAGACACTTTGACAATTTTGATTATTCCCAGCCAAGAGCTTTAGCCATTTGTTAATGTCTTCTGCTATTTATTTTCTCAGGGTTTCATAATTGTCCTTGTAGAGATCTTTCATCTCTTTCTTAGGTATTTTCCTGAGAATTTCTTCTTAGGTATTTTCCTGAGAATTTCTTTGCTTTGAAGGTAATTGTGCCCTTTATTTACATCTCAACATGGCTGTTACTGTGGTAAGAAAAGGATACTGATTTGAGGACATTGATTTTATATCCGGAGACATTATTGTATTTCCTGATCTTGTTTAGCAATTTTGTGGTTTTGTCTCTAGTCTAGGGTTTTATAAGTATAATATCGTATCATCAGCAAAGAGCAAGAGTTTGACCTCCTCTGCCCCCATTTGGATGCTCTTTTTCTTCTTCTCTTGCCTGATTGTATTGGCTAGAATTTCAAGCACAATTTTGAATAATATTGGAAATCCTTTTCTGGTTCCTCTTCAAAGTGGACAAATTTTCATTTTTACTCTATTCAGTATGATGTTAGCTGTGTATTTGTCATAGATGGCTTCACTCATCTTAAGAAATGTGCCACTTATGTTTATTTTCTTAAGTGTTCTTGTAAGAATATGATGCTGAACTTTGTCCAATACTTTACCTACATCTAATGACGGGATCATATTGTAGTTTTTTTTGCTTCTAGTGATATGATGTATTACATTCATATATTGGTATATGTTAAACCAACCTTGCATCCCTCAGATAAAGCCTGCTTGATAATGATGTATTATTTTTTAACATGTAGCTTTAATCTATTAGCTAACATTTTATTCAGTATTTTTGCATCTATATTCATTAGTGAAATTCATCTGTAATTCTTATTTTTAATTAGGTCCTTTCCTGGTTTTGGAATCAAGTGATGTTTGCTTCATGGAACATGTTCACAAACGTTCCTTCCTTAAAAATGTTTTGGAATACATTCTGCAAATATGTGCAAGCTCATCTTTGAAGATGTGATAGCATTCTGATGGGAAGCCATCTGGTTCAGGGCTTTTGTTGTTGTTGTTGTTAAATGCTTTTTGATTGTTTATGCAATCTCAGTGCTTGAAATTGGTCTGTTCAAGAGATATATTTTTTCTGGTTAAGTCTAGGGAGATGTGTGATTCTAGGTATTGTTCCATTTTCTCCACATTGTCAAATTTCTGGGCATAGAGTTTTTTGAAGTAGTCAGAAATAATCTCTTGTATCTCTGTGTTACTGTTTGTTATATCCCCCCTTTCATTTCCAATTGAGTTTTTTTTTTTTTTTTGAGACAGAGCCTCAAGCTATCACCCTGGGTAGAGTGCCATGGCATCACAGCTGACAGCAACCTCCAGCTCCTGGGCTCAAGGCATTCTCCTGCCTCTACCTCCCAATTAGCTGGGACTACAGGCACCCACCACAATGCACAGCTATTTTTTGGTTGCAGCCATCATTGTTGTTGGTAGGCCCGGGCTGGATTCAAACCTGCCAGCTCAGGTGTACGTGGCAGGTGCCTTAGCTGCTTAAGTCACAGGTGCTGAGCCCCGATTGAGGTTATTAAATATTTACTTTTCTATTTCTAGTTAATTTGATCAATGGTTTATCAATTTTATTTATCTTTTTTAGGTACCAACTTTTTGTTTCATTTATGTCTGAATGATTCTTTTATATTCAATTTCATGTATTTCTGATTTAATTTTGATTATTTATTTTCTTCTGTTACATTTTGGATTGGATTGTTCTTCCTTTTCCATTTTTTCTAGACGATTCATTACACTGCTAATGTGTTCTTTTTCTGTCTTTCAAATATAGGCATCTAATGTGATAAATTTCATTCTTAGGATTGCTTTCTCTGTGTTCCACAGGTTTTGGTAGCTTGTATTTTTATTGTTGTTATGCTCAATGAAGAGATTATTTTTTAAAATCTCTTTCTTGATCCAATTATTATTCAGGAAAAAGTAATTCAGTTTCCATGACTTTGTGTGGGGCTAAAAAATTTTCGTTGAATTTGAGTTTTACCTTTATTACCTTGTGGTCTAAGAAGATAAAAGTTATCATTTTTTTTCTTTTTTCTTTTCTCTTTTTTGGGAGGGGGGACAGAGTCTTAAGCTGTCTCCTTGGGTAGAGTGCCATGACATCATAGCTCACAACAACCTCAAACTCATGGGGTTAAGTGATTCTCTTGCATCAGCCTCCCAAGTAGTGGGAACTACAGGTGCCTGCCACAATTCCCAGCTATGTTGTTGTTACCATTGTTGTTTTAGCTGGTGTGGACTAGGTTCAAACCTGCTAGCCTGGGTGTATGTGGCTGGTGCTCTACCCACTGAGATATGGGTGCTGCCCAAAAGTTATAATTTCAATTCTTTTTATTTTGTTGATGTTTCATTTTTGTCCTAAGATATGATCTATTTTTGAGAATCGTCCGTGGGCCAATGAGAAGAATGTATATTTCTTAGATTTGGCATTGTATGTTCTGTATATGTCTATTAAGCATAATTGTTCTAGGGTCATATTCATGTTCCTTGTATCTTTGATTAGTTTCTATTTAGAGACTCTGTCATGCTCTGTAAGAGGAGTGTTAAAGTTCCCTACTAAAGGATGTAGTGTAATAGGATATCATATAGGTCAGAATAATTAAGATATTTTCATAACTCTGAGAACATTTAAGTTGGGTGTATAAATATTTAGAATTGAAATTACATGATGTGGTGGGGGATGGGGAGAACTGAGCAAGGGAATGAGGGAGTGTGTGGGGGGGACAAGGATTATGGTACACGTTTGGGGGATGGGAAATAATTATAAGAGGGTCTTTATCTAACAAAAACATCAATGTAACTTGGTTCTGTGTACCCTTAATGAATCCCCAACAATAAAAAAAGAAATGTCTTCTTGTTGTTTTGTTCTCTTAACCAATATGAAGTCTCTTTGTCTTCTTTGACCTCTGCTGCTTTAAATCCACCTTTATCTGAAAATAAGATTGAGAGATGGGAGAGAGAGTCAAGATGGCCAACAAGTGCCAGCCTCTGACAGAAGCTCCCATCCAGAGGAAAGGATAAAGTCCAGAAAACACCCAACAAAGTCAAAGACTGGGAGCACAGCCAAGAGAGAAGAATGATACTGGCAGGACACCACTTCTGAGGCAAGCGGCAACTCCTGGAAGGAAATCTACAGGTACGTGATACACTCCAAAGGAAAAGTGTCCATCCCCTCTCCCAAGAAAAGTGTGCTTTTCCTTTGTTTCCTCTTCAACCACTCCTCTGAGTCTCCTACAGGCAATTTATAAACTGAGGACATATTCTCTCACTCTACAAGTGAGAGCTTCTGACAGAGAAGTCTACTACCCTGGAGGGACCCTGCTGAGACTTGGAACACCCTCCCTCAGGCAGAAAAGTGGAACCTGAATTTGCACTGCCATTTGAGCTTCCAGTCCACCTTCCCCCTTGCCCACAGAGACAGCAAGAGGAGACCCAAGAGCAGCATACCACCACCCTTGTGGGACCAAGCCCCATCCTAGTCCTTCAGCAGGAGAACTGCTTGATCTACACTTCCTGCATGCAGACTGATCCCACTACCCAGCACAATTCTGTACCCAGCTGTCTCCTCCACTGCTGTTCCCACTTTCTGGGGCCTTGGCAGCCTGTGACCTCAACTGATTCCTGCCGGGGATGGCTGCATCGCCCTGCCTGCCACACCTCTGCCTCCCGGGGCCTTGGAGCTCATGACCACGACTGACTCCTGCCAGGGCAGGGTGCTTTGCCCCACCCACCACGCCCCCAACTCCCAGGGTCTTGGTGGCCCGCAACTGTGACTCACTCCTTCCGGGGCAGGCTGCATTGCCCTGCCCACCATCCCCGCTTCATGGGGCCTTGCCAGCCACACCCAGGAGACAAGTTGAAGGAACCACTGGCAGAATGGTTTTAGATATGGTCTCTGAAAGGTGCAAATTCATCATGGAGCCAAATCAGTGGAAAAACTCTGGTAAACAGGATAACCAGAATAGATCAACCCCCTTAAGGAAGGATGGGGCAGACACAATTGAAGACCCATTCCATAAACAGATGTCTGAGATGTCATAAATTGAGTTCAGAATCTAGATAGCAAATAAGATCAACAGAATTAAGAAAAGGAGGGAACTAGAATTTCATATTATTTGAAAGCTGTCCCAGGAATTCAATTTCAAAGATACAATGATCAAAGATTATAATACATTGAAGCAAGACGTTGCAGCCCTTAAAGATCTGAAGAGTACAGTGGAATCCCTTGTTCAGGCAGAAGATAGGATCACTGACACTGAAGATAAAGACTTTGAATGCACTCAAACTTCCAAAGATCATGACAAATGGAGAGCAAAAACAGATCACTCACTGAGAAACCTCCTGGATAATTTAAAGAAAACCAATATTTGCCTCATAGGAATCCCTGAAGTTGATGAAATTGCTTCACAAAACACACAGAGGCTCTCCTTCATGAAATTATGAAAGGGAACTTTCCAGACATGCCAAGAGATCCTGAAATTCAGATAGCAGACAGCTTCAGAACCCCAGCGCAACTCAACCTGAACAAGACATCCCCCAGGCATATTATAATCAACTTCACTAAAGTTAACATGAAAGAGAAAATCCTGAAAGCAGCTAGATGCAAGAAAACCTTAACTTACAAGGGGAAGAATATTATAAAGACTGAAGATCTCTCTCTGCTGAAACGTTTCAGGCTGGGAGAGCATGGTCATTGAACTTCCACCTCCTAAAACAAAACAACTTTCAACCCAGAATCCTGTATCCAGCTAAACTGAGTTTCATTTATGATGGAGAAATTAAATACTTTAACAATATTCATATGTTGAAGAAATTTGTCATAACTAAACCAGCTCTCCAGGCTATCCTCAGACCTATGCTCCATAACGAACATTGCAATCCTCCACTGCATAAATAAACCCACCCAGAAAATTTTGATCAAATTCCAATCTCTACAGTGATAAAAGGATCAAAGATATCCACTGGACCTTCAAAAAACTTGATGCCCAAAAGTATACCAGGCTTATAAATAGTCTCAATCAATGTGAATGGCTTAAATTGCCCTCTAAAGAGGCACAGGCTGGCTGACTGGACACAAAAACTCAGGCCAGATATCTGATGCATTCAAGAAACTCACCTTATTTTAAAAGACAAGCATAGACTCAGGGTGAAGAAATGGTCATCTATATTCCAGGATAATGGAAAGCAGAAAAAAGCAGGTGTTGCAATTATATTTGCAGATACAATAGGCTTTAAACCAACAAAAGTGAGCAAGGATAAGGATGGTTATTTTATATTTGTTAAGGGTAATATTCAAGATGATGAGATTTCAATTATCAATATTTATGCACCAAACCAGAATGCACCTCAATTTATAAGAGACACTCTAACAGACATGAGCAACCTGATTACTCCCAGCTCCATCATAGTCAGAGATGTTAATACCCCTTTGGCAGTTCTGGATAGATACTCCAACAAGAAGCTTAGCAAAGAAATTTTAGATTTAAACCTAACCATTCAGCATTTGGTTGTAACGGACATCTATAGAACATTTCACCCTAATAAAACTGAGTACACATTTTACTTATCAGCCCATGGAAAATACTCCAAAATAGACCACATCTTAGGTCACAAATCTAACCTCAGCAAATTTAAAAGAATAGAAATTATTCCTTGCATCTTCTCAGACCACCACAGAATAAAAGTTGAACTCAGCAACAACAGGAGTTTGCAGACCCAAAGAAAAACTTGGAAGCTAAATATTCTTATGCTCAATGACAGTTGGGTCAGAGATGAGATCAAGAAGGAAACTAACAAGTTATTGGAACTAAACAACAATGAAGAGACGAGTTATCAGAACCTCTGGGATACTGCAAAGGCAGTCGTAAGAGGTAAATTTATCACACTGCAACTCTTCCTCAAGAAAATGGAAAAAGAAGAAGTTAAAAACGTAATGGGACACCTCAAGGAACTTGGAAAGGAAGAACACTTCAATCCAAAACCTAGCAGAAGAAAAAAAAATGACCAAAATTAGAGCAGAATTAAATGAAATTGAAAACAAAAGAATTATAGAATAGATCCATAAATAAAAAAGTTAGTTTTTTGAAAAGGTCAATAAAGTAGATAAGCTGTTGGCCAACCTGAACAAGAAAAAAAAATCTCTAATTTCATCAATTAGAAATGGTAAAGACAAAATTACAACAGACCCCTCAGAAATTCAAGAAATCCTCCATGAATACTACAAGAAATATTATTCTCAGAAATATGAGAATCTGAAGGAAATCGGCCAATACTTGGAAGCACACCACCTTCCAAGACTTAGTCAGAACCAAGTGGAAATGTTGAACAGGCTCATATCACGCTCTGAAATAGCATCAACTATACAAAATCTCCCTAAAAAGAAAAGCACAGGACCAGATGGCTTCACGTCAGAATTCTACCAAACTTTTAAAGAAGAGCTAATACTTATACTACTTAACCTTTTCCAAAATACAGAAAAAGACAGACTACTACCCAACATATTCTATGAAGCAAACATCACCTTATCCCCAAACCAGGAAAAGATATAACAATAAAAGAAAATTATAGACCAATATCTCTAATGAATATTGATGCAAGAATATTTAAAAATATCCTAAGAAACAGAATGCAGAAACACATCAAACCAATTACACACCATGACCAAGAGGGTTTTATCCCAGGATCTCAAGGCTGGTTCAACAGATGCAAATCTATAAACATAATTCACCACATAAACAAACTAAAAAACAAAGACAATATGATCCTCCTTTCAATTAATACAGAAAAAGTTTTTGACAATATCCAGCATCCATTCATGATTAGAACACTTAACAGAATTGACACAGAAGGGAATTTTCTCAAATTGATAGAGGCCATCTACAGCAAACCCACAGCCAATATCATATTCAATGGAATTAAATTGAAATCATTTGCAGTCAGATCAGGAACCAGGCAAGGTTGCACATTATCCCCATTGCTCTTCAACATCATAATGGAAGTCTTAGCCATATCAATTAGGGATGAAAAGGCAATCAAAGATATTCACATGGGATCTGAATAAATCAAACTCTCACTCTTCACAGATGACATGATCATATGCCTGGAAAACACCAGGGACTCTTCTACAAAACTCGTAGAAGTAATCAAGGAATACAGCAGGGTCTCAGGTTACAAAATCAACACCCATAGGTCAGTAGTCTTTATATATACCAACAATAGTCAAGTTGAAAAAACAGTCAAGAACTCTATTCCATTCACAGTAGTGCCAA
This sequence comes from Galago senegalensis, assembly GCA_963575145.1. NCBI lineage: Eukaryota > Metazoa > Chordata > Mammalia > Primates > Galagidae > Galago > Galago senegalensis. Next base: position 82,810 of record CAUYTI010033126.1, on the reverse strand, counting down.
AGAAGATGAAATATTTGGGTGTTTACCTAACAAGGGACGTGAAAGATCTCTATAAAGAGAACTATGAAACTCTAAGAAAAGAGATAGCTAAAAATGCTAACAAATGGAAAACATACCTTGCTCACGGCTGGGAAAAATTAACATTGTGAAAATGTCTATACTACCTAAAGCAATATATAATTTTAATGCAATTACAACTAAAGTTCCATTGTCATACTTTAAAGATCTCAAAAAAAATAATATTTAATTTTATATGAAATCAGAAAGAACCTCGAATAGCCAAGACATTACTCAGAAACAAAAACAAAGCAGGAGGAATCACGCTACCAGACATCAGACTATACTATAAATCCATTGTGATCAAAACAGCATGGTACTGGCACAAAAACAGAGAGGTAGATGTATGGAACAGAATAGAGAAGCAAGAGTACTTATCGCTATATGTTCTTTGACAAGCCAGTTACAAACATTGAGTGGGGAAAAAATTCCCTATTTAACAAATGGTGCTGGACGAACTGGCTAGAGACCTGCAGAAAACTGAAACTGGACCTACACTTGTCACCACTAACTAAGATAGACTCTCACTGGATTAAAGACTTAAATTTAAGACATGAAACTATAAAAACACTAGAAGAAAGTGTGGGGAAAACCGTTGAAGAAATAGGCCTGAGTGAATATTTTATGAAGAGGACGTCCCTGGGCAATTGTAGCAACATTAAAAATATACTACTGGGACTTCCTCAAATTAAAAAGCTTCTGCACAGCCAAGAACACTGTAAGAAAAGAAAGAAGACAGCCCTCAGAATGGGAAAAGAGATTTGCTGGTTATGCTTCTGACAAAGCTCTAATAACCAGACTCCACAGAGAACTCAAACTTATTAGCAAGAAGAGAACAAGTATTACCATCTCAGGGTGGGCAAGAGACTTAAAGAGAAATTTCTCTGAAGAAGACAGATGCATTCCCTACAGATATATGAAAAAATGCTCATCATCCCTAATCATCAGAGAAATGCAGATCAAAACTGCTTTGAGATATCATCTAACACCAGTAAGATTAGCCTATATCACAAAATCCCCAAATCACAGATGCTGGCGTGGTTGTGGAGAAAAGGGAACACTGCTACAGTGCTGGTGGGAATGCAAACTAATATGTCCCTTTTGGAAAGTCATATGGACAACACTTAGAAATCTAAATATAGGTCTGCCATTTGATTCCATAATTCCTCTGCTAGGTATATATCGAGAAGACCAAAAATCATGATACAATGCAGATATCTGTACCAGAATGTTCATTGCAGCCCAATTCACAATTGCTAGGTCATAGAAGAAGCCCAAGTGCCCATCAATCCACGAATGGATCAATAAATTGTGCCATATGTACACCATGGAATACTATGCAGCCATAAAGAAAGATGGAGACTTTACCTCCTTCATGTTCACATGGATGGAGCTGGAAAATGTTCTTCTTAGCAAAGTATCTCTAAGCATGGAAGAAAACGTATCCCATGTACTCAACCCTATTATGAAACTAGTTGTTAGCTATCATAGGAAAGCTATAATTCAAATGTAGTCCAAGAATATGGGGAATGGGGAGAAGGAGAGGAGGGGGAGAATAGGTGAAGGCAGAGTGATTGTGGGGATCATGCCTATGATTTATCCTGTAAGGGTACATGTGAAACTTTCTAAATGTCAAATATAAATGTCTTAACACAACAATTATGAGAAAGACATGATGGCTATGTTGGCAATTTGGATGAAAGTATTGCAAATTGTATATGGAAACAACACACTGTTTCCTATGATAGGATTAATGTACACTAATATGATTTAATAAAAAAAGAAAATAAGATTGAGAATCCTTTCTTCTGATTTCCTTTTGCCTGAACTATTGTTTTCCATCACCTCATGCTTAGTCTTCCTTTTTTCTTTGAGTCTAGGTGTGTTTCTTGCAGCACAGGGATGCCTTGTGCTTTTTTATCCAAAATTCCAGCCTGAAGCCTTCAGTTATTACTTCATGCCATTAACATTTATTGAAATAATTGATAAATGTAGTGGAATTCTATTTATCTTTTGTGAAACTCCATTGTATAGGTTTACTTTTGCATCATTATTGATGCTAGGTTTTGTCCTTTTATTTCTGGATGTTTAGTTTTCTGGCATTCCATTGTGATGATCAGTGTATAGAATAGGTCTAAATATTTCCTGTAGAGCTAGCCTTGTGTTGGTAAACTTTCTCAATGTTTGCACATCAGTAAAAGATTTTATTTCTCCACCAATTTTAAAGTTTAGCTTAGTAGGATATAGATAATTTTCTGGGCTGAAAATTATTTTGTTAAGTGGATTAAAGGTAGATAACCCTTCTCTTCTGGCTTGAAAAGTTTCATTTGAGAAGTCAGCTGTCACTTAATGGTGGCTGCTTGTAAACTGAGTTGCAATAAACAATATAGTACAAAAGTCATTAAAATAACATGATTTTTTTTCTTCTGGGAAAATACCTAGTAATGGGGCTGAAGGATTAAGTAGAAGGTCTGTTTTGATTTTTTTTTTTGAGGATTCTCCATACTTCTTTCCAAAGAGGCTGTATTAGTTTGCAGTCCCACCAACAGTTTAAAAGTTTCAGCTTCTCTCTACATCCACATTGACATCTGTAGCTTTGGAAATGTGTTATGTGGGTTATTTTTACTTGGTTTCAGGTGATATATCAGCATAGTTTTTGGTTGCATTCCTCTGACTATTAGAGAGAGAGATGAGCAGATTTTCATATGATTCTTAGCCATTTGCCAATTTTCCTCAGAGAGGGTATTGTTCATCTCTCTGGTGATAGAAGGGACTGTTTGCTCTTTATTGTTGATTAATTTGAGTTCTCCATAGATTCTAGTTTTCAATCCTTTGTCAGATTCATAACATACAAATATTTTCTCTCATTCTGAAGGTTGTCTTTTTACTTTGATTGTTGTGTACTTGGCTGTGCATAAGATTTCCACCTTAATTAATTCCTATTTTTTTCATTTTTGTTGATGTAATATCCACTGAAGTATTCATAAAATCATTTCTCCAGCCACAATTATTAAGAGATTTTTCCATACTTTCTTCAAGGATTTTTTTATCATTTCAAGTCTTACGTTCAAATATTTTATCCATCTTGTACCAATTTTTGTAAGTGGTGGAAGGTGCTAGTCCAGTTTCAGTCTTTTATATGTGGATATAAAAACACAGCACGAGTCTCAAGTGGCTAAGGGGCCAGTCACATACACCTAAGGTGGTGGGTTCGAATCCAGCCTGGGCCCACCAAACAACAATGACAGCTACAACCATAAAATAGCCGAACATTGTGGTGGGCACCTGTGGTCTCAGCTACTTGAGAGGCTGAGGCAAGAGATTCGCTTGAGCCCAGGTGATGGAGGTTGATGTGAGCTGTGATGCCAAAGCACTCTACCCAGGGGGACAGCTTGAGGCTCTGTCTCAAAAAAAAAAAAAAAAAAAAAAAGCACAGCACGATTTTGAGAATGAATAGTTCTCCCAGTAACATTATTTGAATAGGGATTCTTTTCTTTAGTGTATTCTTTTGTTTGATTTGTCAAAGATCGGATGGCAATAAGAGAACTGGTTTCATCTCTTAGTTTTCTATTCTGTTCCATACGTTTATGTTTTTTTTTTCTTTTTTCTAGTACTGTGGTGTTTTAATCAGGGTGGACATGTAATATAATTTGAAGTCTGGTAGAGGGGTGCATCTGGCTTCTTCCTTTTTTTTTTTTTACTAAGAATTTCCTCAAGAATCAAAAAAGTAATATCCAATGTGCTCAATACTAATATGAAACTAATATATGAACGTTTGTATGAGAAGATGAATGATAAAATACAGACACTTATGACTGGGATGGGAGATAAGGGAGGGAGTGGAGAAATTGGGAGGATAGTTGGGGAATATGCTGTGATTTTTTTCATCAGTTTTAACATTAAGGTTAGCAAGATTTAGAATTCTGAGCTAAAAATTGTTTTGCTTAAGAAGGATAAATATAGATAACCATTCTTTTCTGGATTGAAATATTTTATTTGAGAATTTGGCTGTTACCCTAATGGATTTGGCCCTGTAGGTCAAATACTAGGAGCCTCTTCCTCTTGGCTGAAGGAAGGAATTTTTCCTTTTTCCTTGACTTTGGACATGTGCATGATGATGTGTGGAGAAGCCCTGTTTGCATTGAGATGACTTGTGGTTCAAGATTCCTCTGAAAGGAGTGCATCAGAATCTTTGGAAATTCTTTGGAAATTTTCATTTATGTATCCTCTAGAAGGACTTCCATTCCTCTGGGGTGTTCTTATTCCCCTGCTAGGATACCTATAATTCATATGTTTGAACTCTTCAGAATGTCCCATAATTCTCTCAGTGAAAGTTTTGATTTCTCACTTTTTGATGTCTCTTTAACTGCCTGTGTTAGGTAAAGAGCTTAATCTTCCAGCTCTGAGATCTTTTCTTTTGTGTGGTCTAATCTGTTATTGAGACTTTCTACTGCCTCTTTCATTTCCCTGATTGACTGACTTAATTCCTTAAGTTCTACCATTTTTTTATATTCTTCATATTGTTCATCTCTTATTAAATTCTTTCTTTAAATTTCCTTTTGGTTATCTTCCACTTTCTCAGTATTTTTTTTCAATGTTTTAACCATCCATATTTTAAATTTCATTTCTGTCATTCCTAGCAATTCTTTATAAGGTAGAATCCTCCACAGTAGCTACTCCATGAACTTTTTGGGTGTTTGCTCTGTTCTGTTTTTTCATGTTATAATATAACCAATAACACACAAAAACCAAAGATTGTCCAATAGTATTATGAGTAACTCTGTAGTAGCAAACTAGAAAACTTAGAAGAACTTGATAATTTTTTATCAATATACAACCTTCTAAGATTAAAGCAGGAAGAGGTAGATATAATAAACAAATAAATAGTAAATTGTTAGACTGAATCAGTGATTTAAAAAATATATATCTCAACAACAAAAAGCCAAGGACTGAGTGGATTCACAGCCAAATTCTGGTAGACATAGAGAAGGAATGTATATCAATAATACTGAAACAGCTACAAAATAGTGAGTAGCAGTAAAGATAATTTAAGATTTTGTGGAGACTCTAGGAATGTTCTTGATTTGGTCCTCAGAGTTATATGGTTATAAATGCCAACTGAGCTTAGTTTTGGAAATTTGTCTGTGGAGGATAAGTGTTAAATATGCCAATTGCTGACTATGTTAACTGGCAACTACTCCAATTGTAACAATCTGTGTAAAGTCAGAGAGACCAGATACACTTACTTTTGTGTCTTTCCAGAAGCCATGAGATATGTGAAATTCCCAAGGGGGACAGTTTTCTGTCAGTTCCCTTCACTCAGTATTCAGAGCACAGACACAGAAACTCAAGTCACTACACAAAGTCAATCATTATGGTGAACCATACATACTAGTATATTTAGTAAGTATATAAATGCTATAGATTAAAATTCCCACGTTAAACAAGGTAACATTTAACATAAAGAGCAAAAGAGGCCTTTTTAAGCTTTTGGATTGGAGGAAGCCAAAGTGCAACTTTCTTCACTCTTCCAGGATCCAGGTTCATCTTACCCCAGCCGCCTCCAACTTGCTACCTAAGGTTGACCCAACTGAGATCAAAGTCATATACCTGAGGTACACCAGTAGTGAAGTCAGTGCTGCTTCTGCCCTGGCCCTAAAATTGGCCTCCTGAGTTTGTCTCCATAAAAAGGTTTGTGATGACATTGCTAAGGCAACCAGTGACCAAAAGTGTCTGATGATTACTGTGAAACTGAATATCCAGAACAGACATGCTCAGATTCAAGTAGTACCTTCTACTTTTGTACTGATCATCAAAGCTCTCAAGGAACAACCAAGAGACAAGAAGAAATGGAGAAACATTAAAAACAACGTAAATATCTCTTTTGATGAGATTGTCAAAATTTCCAGACAGATGTGACACTGATCATTAGTCAGAGAACTCTCTGGAACCCTTAAAGAGATCCTGATGACTGCCTAGTCTGTGGGCTAAATTGTTGATGTCCACCACTCTCATTACATAGAAGATCACAGCAAAAACAATGCAATGGATTTCCCAGGTAGTTAAACAGTGTAAAGAATTTGATAAAAGATTTTAATAATAGATCATTTGGTGCACCTCCCAAAAAGAGTAAAAGAGGATAGAAAAAGGGAGTTAACAAACCATTCTGAGGAAAGCCTTGAGTTTTACAAATGGAAAGACCTAGCACAGGAACAGAGAAATTTAAAAAAAAATTAGCTATCTTGGAAATTATAGCTATATGACAAGTGTAATCATTATACTACTTCAATTGAAATTTCAACCAAAAATGTGATTATATTACATTAGCTATATGACAAGTGTAATCATTATACTACTTCAGTTGAAATTTCAACCAAAAATGAGATTAAAAGCATTTCAGTTACGGGTGCTGCTTAACCTGAAACCTTCCTACATATATACTCTCTCAGTATGAAGAACCATGCAAGATATACTAGAAACATTAAACTTTCTGCAGATTTATTAGGGACCCATAAATAATACATATAGTCATTCTTTACATTCAGTACATAAGTCCATAAATGTATTCAAGATGGACCTTTTACACTTTACAAAATAAACCAAGGCAGATAGTTTGGAAACCATACAAAATTATTTCCCATATAAATCAAATGATTAGTAACCATGGCCTCAAGGACAAAAAAAGACAAGAGAACTGTCCAAAGTCATTAATTAGATACAAAAGTAATGGGCGAAGAAATTCCCAAGGTACAAGACTAAACACACACTTTTATTTTATTTATTTCTTCTCTTTCAGATTAATATGAGGGTACAAGTTTTTGGGTTACATTGTTTTCACTTCCAAGGTAAAATTCAAGATGTAGTTGAGACCTTCACCAAGGGGACATGCTATACACCTTCACTTTGTGCACATTCGGTGAGATCCTACCAATTGTCTTCCCTCGTTCTGACAATTGCCCCTTCCACTCCCCCTGGCTAGCCTATATTTTTGTTTTATTGTTTGTGTATTGGTTTCATATTAGTATTGAGTATATTGATTTTTTTAATTCTTTTTTTCAGAATTGTAAATAGATTTTTCTTCTTTTTTATTAAATCATAATTGTGTAATTGATGCATTTATGGGGTTCAGGGTACTGATTTGATACACAATGTGAAATGCTTACATTGAACAAAGTAACACATCCAAGACTTTACTAAGAAGAATGTGTTTCAACTCCAGGTAAACATAAAAGATGTAAAGTTTCCATCTTTTCTTATGGGTGAATAGTACTCCATAGTACACATATGTCACAGTTTGTTAACCCATTCATGGGTTGATGAGAACTTGAATTGCTTCCTGATTTGGCAATTATGAATTGAGCTCCTAGAAACATTCTGGTGCAAATATATTTGTGGTAGAAAGAGCTTTTTCTTGGTTGGCACCTGTGGCTCAGTGAGTAGGGTGCTGGCCCCATATACAGAGGTGGTGGGTTCAAACCTGGCCCTATCCAAGCTGTAACAACAACAACAACAAAAAAAAAAAACAGCCAGCATTGTGGTGGGCACCTGTAGTCCCAGCTCCCCAGGAGACTGGGCTAAGAGAATCGGCTAAGAACAAGAGCTAGAGGTTGCTATGAGCTGCAATGCCATAGTACTCTACCCAGGGTGACAAAGTGAGACTGTCTCTTAAAAAAAAAAGAGAGAGAGAGAGAGAGAGAGAGCCAGTTTTGTTCTTCTGGGTAGATACCTAGGAATGGAATTGTGAGATTAAATGGACTTTAATTCTTTATACTTCTTTCTATAAAGGTTGTAATAGTTTGCAATCTCAGCACCACTCTAGAAATGTTTCCTTATCTCCACATCCATGCATGCATCTGAAATTTTGAGACACTGTGATGTGGGCTAATATTAATAGAGTCAGGTTATATCTCAGAGTGTTTTGATTTTCATTTCTCTGATGATTTAAGATGATGAGTGTGTTTTCATGTGTTTGTTGCCCATTCATCTATCATATTCAGAGAAATTTCTGTTCAAGTCTCTTGCCCACTTGAAAATGGGGTTCTTTGCTCTTTTCTTATTGATTAGAGTTCTCTGTATATTCTAGTTATCAGTGCTGGAAGAATGGGGAATTAAGACCCCATTTTTGGCAAAGGAAAATCACCTACAGAAAAAGAGCAAAACTAAAAATTAAGGTGAGTAGGAACAAAGAAAAGTCAGCTAGCTTACGTTTAAGATATCCATTGCTAGCGATCTTCTTGCCATTCCTGAAATTCCAGCCCTTTGGGGATACAGGTTACAAACACCCTGATGGGGCTGTGAGCACTCTGAGGAGAATAATGTTCATAGAAAAGTCTATGACAAGTCCTAGAAAAAGATGCATCGTCTAGGACATTTCCTGCCCATTAAACAAAGGGCAGCAAAGCAGATACCCACTGTGGAGATTTGCATTCGCCTGGGGCAGAGACCAGGGGAGTATCTCAAACTCTGAATTATGGGCAGAAGAACTTATATCCCTTACAGCAGAGGAAAATCCTCTGTGGTAGTGATGGGAGGAAAATTCCTCCTTCCCACCAATCCCTTAGAGGAGATTAATGCCAGTGGTGTTTTACTCCACAGAGAACTAGTGGAGCTTAACACCTCCCTAGAAATCTGTGTGTGTGATCTCAAGCAGGAGGCTCTCCCAATCCAAGGCTCAGACTTCAGATTACTGAATGCCACTCTTAAAGTTAATTATAATACAATAGAAGCTGGTATTAAGCCCTTCCCTTAAAATTCATTATAATAACAATAGAAGCTGGTACAATCCAAGTAACTGTTGACATTTTTGTTTCCTCCCTCATCTTACCTTCTGGGCAAATAGGCTTCAATAAAATCAGAGTGGAGCAGACACTCTCAGCCATAGTCAGAATCCCACAATGGGAAATGGACCCCTGGCTCCCACTTTTAAATCTACTCTATGGCTTTTGTCTTTCTTTACCCTTGTTTATAACTCCATATTTCTTCATGGGATCACCACCAGTTTCCACAGGTCTCAGCAGATGATGCTCTTGGTGTGGAACCCCTACAATCAGGCCTTTGTCAGATTCATAACATGCAAAAATCTTCTCCAGCTATGAAAGCTGTCTGTTTACTTTGGTTATTGTGCCCTTAGCTGTGAAGAAGCTTTCTAGTTACAAAAAAAATTATTTATTTTTGGTGTTGCTGCAATTGCCAGCAGGGTCTTGCTCATAAAATCTTTCCCTGGCCAATATTTTCAGGCATCTTCTCCACAATCTCTTATAGAATTTTTATTATTTTGTGGCTTAAATTTAAATCCTTTATCCAGTGAGAATCAATTTTTTGTCATTTGTGAGAGATATGGGTCCAGTTTCTGTCTTCCACATGTGACTAACCACTTCTCACAACACTATTTGTGAAAAAGAGGTTCTTTTTACCCAGTGCAAGCTTTTGTTAGGTTTATCAAATGATATGTGGCTGGGTTCATCTATATATACTCTATTCCATTCCATGGATTTATGTTTCTATATATGTGTCAATACCACACTGTTTTGATCACTATAGACTTGCAGTATAACCTGAAGTCTGGTAATATGATGCCTCTGGATGTTTTAGTTTTTTAATTTCTTTTTTTTTTTTTTTTTTGAGACAGAGCCTCAAGCTGTCCCCCTGGGTAGAGTGCCGTGGCATTATAGCTCACAGCAACCTCCAACTCCTGGGCTCAAGCAGGTCTCCTGCCTCCGCCTCCCAAGTAGCTGGGACCACAGGCGCCCGCCACAACGCCCGGCTATTTTTTGGTTGCAGCCATCATTGTTGTTTGGCGGGCCCGGGCTGGGGATACGAACCCACCACCTTAGGTGTATGTGGCTGGCGCCTTAGCCGGTTGAGCTATAGGCGCCGAGCCAGTTTTTTAATTTCTAAGAATTTTATTGGCTATTTTTTTCTGGTTCCATATGTAACAAAGTACAATTTTTTAAGTTCTTAAACATTTAATATTGGTACTTTTGTGGGAATTGAATTAAATCTGTAGATTGCTTTGGGTACTATGGACATTTTAATGATGTTAATTCTTTCCAGCTGTGAGCATAGTATGTTCTTCCATTTGTTAACATCTTCAGCTATTTCTTTTCTCAGGGTTCTGTACTCCTCTTTGTAGAGATATTTCATGTCCTTTGTTAGATATATTCCCTGGTATTTGATCTTCTTTGGAGCTACTGTGAAAGGTATAGAATTTTTTATTTTATTCTCAGCTTGACTGTTATTAGAATATGTGAAGGTTACTGATTTGGAGGCATTGATTTTATACCAAGAGGATGCTATATTCCTTGACATATCTAAGAATTCTGTAGTTGAGTCCATAGGATTTTCCAGGCATAAGACCATATAATCCACAAAGAGTGAGAGTTTGACTTTTTCAGTCTCCAATTGAATACCCTTGATGGCGGTCTATTTCCTGATTGAAATGGTTAGAACTTCAAGCACTATTTTGAATAGCCATGGGCATCCTTGTCTATTTCCAGTTTTGAGTAGAAATCCTTTCAGTTTTACTTCCTTCAATGTTATTGGCTGTGGATTTGTTGCATATGGCCTCTATCAGTTTAAACATGTTCCACCTAAGCATATTTTATTAAGTGTGCTTATCAAAGAAGGATGCTGGATATTATCAAATGCCTTTTCTGCATCAGTTGAGAGAATGATATTGTTTTTATATTTGATTATATTGATGTGGTGGACTACAGTGATGGATTTACACATGTTGAACCAAACTTGAGTCCCAGGGATAAAACCTACTTGATGAAAATGACACCTTTGTAATGTGTTGTATTCTTCTTGGTATGATGTTATTGAATATTTTTGCAATAATATTCATTTATGATATTGACCTATAGTTTTATATATATATATATCTTTTTTTTTTTTTTTGGTTAGGTCCTTCCCTCATTGTACAATCAGGGTGTTATTCACTTTGTAGCACGTGTTGTTGACAATCTTGCATTTCTGTAGTATCTGTTGTTATTTCCTCTTTATCATTTCTGTTTGAAGTTATTAGAGATTTAACTTTTCTGATTCTTATTAGTCTGGCCAATGGTTTATCAATTTTATTAATATTTTCATAGAACAAACTTTTTTTTGAGACAGAGTCTCACTCTGTCACCCGCTGTAGAATGCTATGGCATCACGCTCACAGCAATCTCCAGCTCTTGGGCTTAGGAGATTCTCTTGCCTCAGCCTACCAAGTAGCTGGGACTACAGGCACCTGCTACAACACTCAGCCATTTTTGTTGCAGTTTGGCCAGGGCCAGGTTTGAACCCACCACCCTTGGTATATGGGGCCAGTGCCCTACACACTGAGCCATAGGTACCATTTGATGATCTTCTGAATGATTCTTTTGTTCTCAATTTCTTTTAATTCTGATTTAATTATAGTTATTTGTTTTCTTCTGCTGGGTTTAGGATTGGATTGTTATTTCTTTTCTAGTTGCATCAGATGACCCATTAGGTTGTTTAATTATTCTCTTTCTGTTTTCTTGATGAAAGCATCTAATGCTTTAAATTTTCCTCTCACAACTGCTTTGTACTATCTCACAGGTTTTGATAGTCTGTGATTTCATTATCATTTTTTTCCAAGAAATCTAATAATTTCCTACTTAATCTTGCCCTTAACCTAGTAGTTATTCACCATAAGGTTATTTAGTTTCCAGGACTTCATGTGATTATGAAGAAATTTGTTGCTGTTGCATTTAACTTTTATTTTGTGATGATTTGAGAAAGCACAAGGAATTTCTATACTTTTGAATTTGTTGAGGTTATACAGTTGTTCTAATATATGATCATTATCAAGGATGATCCTTGGGCTGAAGAGAAAAATGTGTTTTTAGTTTTATTATAATGAAATTTTCTGTATATTTTTATTAAGTCAATTTTTTCTAGAATCTCATTTAAGTCCATTAGTTATTTGTTTAGTTCTTGGAGTATCTGCCCAGTACTCTCAAAGGGGTTAACACCAATATTGTAGTTCAAGAAGACCACCAAAATCTCCAATATTGTAGTTCAAGAAGATATCATACTGTTTGGGTCATTTAGGGGTTTTTTTTAATATATAAAATGTGGAGCATTGAAGTTGGGGTGAAAATGTTAATTATTAAAATCTCCACATGTTGTGTGTTTCCCATGACATGTATGTACTGTCCATTCTTGTCTTTTCTTATTTTTGTTAGTTTAAATACAATTGCCTTTGCAAATAAGATTATAAATCCTGCTTTTTTTCTGATTTACATTTGCCTGCATTTCTGTTTTCCATCTCTTCACCCTGAGTCTTTGTTTTATTCCTTGGGGTTAAGTGTGCTTCTTGGTAAAAACAGATATGGGGCCTGAACTTTTGTATCCAATCAGCCATCCTCTGCTTCTTTCAGGGTGAATTCAAACCACTCACATTGATTGAGGAATTCAGCGTTATGCTTGGATTTTGATCATCTCATTTGTCAGAGGTCCGGAGATTATTGTAACCCTTTTGCCATTGTGAAAGCTAGGCTTTGTTCTTTAATTTATATGTGTAGGAGATAAGTTCCCCTTGCTCAAGACATGGCAGTTCACCCCAATGTGCTCCTTCAGGAGATTGTTTCTGGGAAACATTTCCTTGAGGATGGAGCTTCTGTACCTGCCTATAGATATGCAGGAATTTGAAGAAAAGTCTCTCCCTAGGATGTGTGGAGAAACAGCCAAGGTGTAGCTGGGGGATGGACAGACTGGTCTTCGAGCATTGGGTTCTATTCTCTGCCTTCTCTCTTCATTAACATTATAATCTCTAGTTCCATTTGGGCTAAAAGGAACAGACAACCAGGCTCCATTATGTTTTTACTCTAAACAAAATCAATTGTATATGTGTTCCTCAGCCTTCACACTAAATTGTAATCTTAAATGGTAGCTTCCTAATATTACTTCACCTCTTTGTATATGTGTTAAATTGTTACTGAATGTTTGAAGGTATATAAGGTAATCAGTAAAGTTTCACTGGGCCGCCAACCAGAGCAAGTCCTGGTCTCCCATGAAATAATCATTTTGTCTGCAGTGCTTTCCCCTGCGTCTTTGATCAGAAGCTCCAAAGAACATACAACGACTTATATATGTGTTTCCTTTGGTAATAGACCATCACAGTGTTTATTGTGAAGAATGGATATGAGTACTTCTTGTATAACTGGTCTAGTTATGGCAAATTTCCTAATGTTTGCATGTAAGTCAAATATTTTATTTTTCAATTCCAAATGAATCTCAATTTAGCAGGCTACTGGATCCTTGGTTGAAAGTTCTTTTGTTTAAAATGATTACAAGCCAACTCATGTACTTATCCTCTTCTGACTTGAAAAATTTTAACTGAAAAATCTGAAGTCATCCTGATATTTTTACCTTTGGAGGTAATACTTTCCTTATGACTAGCTGCTAGCAGGATTTTCTCTGTCATATTAACATTTGCAAAATTAATTACAATATGTTTAGGAGATAATTTGGATTTAATCATGCTGGGGTTCTGAAATTATCTACTGTCTGTATTTATGTGCATCTTGCAAGGCTTGAAAAATTCTCTACCATAATTTCTTTAAGTAGAACATCAGTGCCTTTAGGACCATCCTCTTCTCCTTTAGAAATCCTTATTATTTGGATGTTTGACCTTTTAGAATGATCCCATCACTCTCTCATGGATTATTCTGGTGTTGTTCTCCTTATTATAGGCCTATTTGAATGCTTAGGATACTTTCAAAGTCTTGTCTTCTATTTCTGAAGTTCTTTCTTCTCCATGTTCAACTGTATTATTGGGGCATCTCTACTCTGTTTTAAAGCCACTCAAATGACTTTTACAATTCTTTAATCTTTCCTATATCTTTCATTATTATGTCCATATCATTGGATACTTTCTCCTTAAATTCATTAATTTCTTGAGTAAGCTTTTAGCCAATGTTTTGGATTTCTATTTTCATTTTTTCCTTAATTCTAATCATTTTATTTGCTATCCATATTCTGAATTCTATTTCTCACATTTAAGCAATTTCTCTATGGATTGAATTTTCTGCTTTATCTTCCTTGTAATTTCTTTAGGAAATTGCTCTGGTCTGATGTTTCATGTTGCCAGAATTTTTCTTCTGGATCCAGTCCATGAGTATTTGCATCTTTTTAAAATATATTAATTATACATTTTTGTTGAAATAATAGATTGTCTCTGAATAGTTAATGAGAGATAATATACTTGGGAACCCATAGGAAACACTGCAACAACCTCTTTGGCACGTGAAACTGGCAGGATGAAACTGGTCAGACAGTCCCAGGAGCATGGGCTAACCACTCCTTCCTCAATGGAGCTAAAACTTGTGTTTGTGTGTGTGCCCTTTCCCCTAAAGCCTGAAAAAGCTCCATTGAAAGCTACCACCAGAGTCTCTGAGGGCTGGCTTCATCAGATAATGCAACTTTTCTCTGTCCTATTGTCAGCCTGCCCTCTGCTGAATCCTAAAGAGTCATTGGAATCTCTTTTGTAAAAACCTATGATTACCTGTGGCCCTGCCCCCCTCTGACAATAGCTGAAGGAAGGGAATTCACAGAGAAACTGACTGAATCCTCCCCTCACTGCTCCATCCCCACCACCACTCAAACATAGTCAAATAAGTGGTGAATCTGCAGCCCCAGACAGCAGCAGCTGGAGAATAAAAATAGACAGAGGGCTCTGACTTAGAGTTCCAGTTAAACTCACACAGTAAGTATTAGCAACACCCATTTAAACAAGTTCAGAGGGTTACCAGGTTGCCAGAGATCAAGAAACCATAGGCAGATCTGTCTGACAGTTCCCCAGGGGGCTGAATAAGGGAGTCTTTAGTGTGAAAGGAAGTCAGAAGAAATCACACCTCACCATACTCAAGTTAGAACTACAGTGCCACTGATTCTATGCCATTGCTCAGTGGCACACAGAATGTATCAACCTCTCAGAAAATTAACTAAACACTCTGGTCTCTGAAAGATGTAGTTGATCAGGTAACCAGATGGGGGAAGCAGTAGCTGTAGGCTCAGGATTGTGGAGAAAATATTTGTCCACTTTTGCACTAGGCAAGGTGGGGACTGGACTCAGGTGGAACTGTCCAGGTGTAGGAGTATCTGGATGTCGCACTATCTCCCATTGGGTGAGGTAAAAGGTCCCTTGTTCCTTGCTTACTTGCAGAAATCCCATCATAGTCCTCCTGCTTGGGGATCTCCTGTCCCCCTGGCAACAGGCTCCTTCTAACAATTTTCTCCATGCTGATCTTTGCTATCTTTATTTCTTTTTCTTGACCTCACAACTTGTCTCAGTGAGGATGATGTTTTATGGCTGCTCAAAGGAATAAGTCAGGACATGGTCTGAGAGTACAAGCTGCAAGAGGTGAGGATCACCAAAGGTACAGGAGAGCCCCAAACAACATTTTCAGTGGTCTTTCATTGAGGGGTTAAACAAAGTTTGGGGTGTATTCCAAGTGATGATCTCATAGGGGTATGTGTTTAGGGACCACACACTAAAAAGGAACTATGTGCCTTTTCTCCACTACTCTTATAAGGAAGTGCCATAAAATGTTTAAAGTTTAACATCTGCCGTACTACCCTATAACCTATCTCTGCCCCGCTGGGATTACTGAGTTACTTAGCTGTTTGTCTTCAAGTCACAAGAGATCTCAAGCCTTTCCAGGAGGATGTCTTGTTCTCAGCAGTTCCTCAAATGATTACTGATATTGGTGACTGATACTGTAAGCATGATGTTGAATCCTCCACATGTCCCCCTTTTTGTTTTAAAATTTCCTCATTTAGGGTTATGGAGAAAATTGCAGTTGTTGGTTTCAATTTCAATTGTTGTTCTCTCTGGGAGGCTCTTCCTCATGCTATACAAAGAAATAAAAGGGCACAAATAATAAGCAAAATGATTATACCATTAAACCTTGAAAAAAAATTGTAAAATAAAAACATGAAATATTAGCAATACTATCAGAAATACTTTGTAAAATATCATGTCCTGTAATGGATTGAAATTGTTTAGGGATAGTATCGAAATATGTTGCTATAAATCAATAATCTTTGTACTGAGGTTAGTTTGTGACAAAAGGTATTATTTTACCTTATTCCAACTGAAGTGAGAATTATTCCAAGGTACAGGAGTAACAAAAAAAAAGAAGAAAAATTCCAATCACAACACAATTTGATTTGTCTTTATAAACTGACCAATTGATATCCTAACAAAACTAAAGCTTCCTCTAAATCAGTTAATTTATTATTGATATCAGAGTCTATTTTTTGTCCTGCAGTCCATAATCTTTCTGAGTCTTTATGCCAGCTTTGAACCAAATCAACCGTCTGAATACTTTGATGAAAGGCCATTTCAGCAATAGCTGCTGTAGTAGTTACTGTAACTACTACTATGATAATGTACATGAGGAGTCCAATCATTATTTTAGTTATTTTCTTTAAAGTTCTATTACATGTTGAAGAAGAAATGCTGATGGAGAATCTTGCCAAAGGTAGTTCATCTGAACAGGCAACCAAATAACTATATGAGCTCTTAAAACATGAATTCTTTCAAGACTGTGATTAAAAGAAACAAGTAAACAAAATACAGTTTGAACAAGTAACAATAGAATTTTTTGGATGCCAATGAACAGGTCCTTTTAGTAACAGGTATGGAAGTCTCACACAGGCTTTGATGAAATGGGACTCATTACGAGTGAAAGTTAGTATGGCATTATTATTATTATCAATAGAAATATTGCCTTTCCAAGCAAATAATGGTGAGAAAGCTGAGGAAAGTTTCCAAAGGTGATGTTTCATGGTTCCATGAAGCATGGGTATGGGTGGAGATGTACCTCTCCCATGTCAAATAATAGAGGAATGGTTAAGTATGGTTATAATTGTATTATTCTTTTGATGCCAATGTAACTCTTCACCTAGATGTTTGCCTCAGGCTTACCTGTGCAGTCCCCAATCAATGACACTTTCATAGGAAGTATCAGTTAATACCCGAGGTTTTTCTCCTTTGCATGTGGTCCACTGCACCCATTCAGACAAATGGGTAGTAACGGGCATGGTACAGATTGAGAAGTCAGGTGAAGGAATGGAATTATTTATAATTTCAGAGCCCTGCCAAGATGAAGTTTGGAGGAATAGCATAGTTTTAATTTGCTTAGTTTTTGTACTATTGTGAACAAAAGAAAGCCACACAGTAGGAGCTGGTTTTAAACAAAGACTGCCATTTCCTATGAGTATGGGTAGATCAGAGACTCCCAAAGTGTAATTAAGAATGTGAGTCCCTTCCTCTCCTGGTTAAAGCAGACCTTGAGTGTTGTAAGGACCCAACAACCAATCAACTTGAATCATCGACATAAATAGGAATGGTAGGGTCATTTCAGGATAATACTTTATTTAAATATGGATTTGGAATATAAGCCCAATATGAAAACTTTGTGGGGTAAGCAACTATCTTAGTTGTTATTAATGGAATCATGGCCAGAAACAGGAAATCTGCTGTTAAAGGTATACCTTGTCATTTCACCATGTCTTCAGCTGCTGTTGATAGCTTTTTTATCTGCCCACATGCAGGGAAAGTGGCATTGGTCGTTCTCGGAAGGGGGCGATTTATACTAGTTTGTTGAATGGCCATGTTATTAGAAAGGTCAAAAAGACTGTCTCATCAAAATGCTGTGAAGTCTTTTGTACATGTCATGGTTTGATCCCATGATCAGATAGCCACTGATTTTCTTGATGTTCTGTAATGACATGAGCAAAACCTTGACCCCATTGTAAGACATACCCAGGCTTCCATTCTGCACTATCATGTTTTTTGTAAAATATAAGTTGTTATGTTTGAGGAAGTTTTTGGTAAGTAAGAGAC
This sequence comes from Galago senegalensis, assembly GCA_963575145.1. Classification (NCBI taxonomy): domain Eukaryota; kingdom Metazoa; phylum Chordata; class Mammalia; order Primates; family Galagidae; genus Galago; species Galago senegalensis. The sequence goes on along the minus strand of CAUYTI010033126.1, from coordinate 64,890 downwards.
GTCCAATGATGTTCTGCTGTTGTAGTTCCTTCATTATCCAAATTTTAAAAATTAAGCATAAATAAGGCTCTTGAAAGGTTATATCTGGCACTATTGTTAATAGGGAGTATACCATTTCCCTCTTTTAGTTTTATAACCATATTTTTACGTGTTCTATGCTGACATTCTATAATGGCTTGTCCTTGTGAATTATAAGGAATGGCATGAAAGAGGTGTATCCTCCAAAATGATTTTAAAAAGTGCATTTTTGTGATAAATAAGGGGCATTGTCAGTTTTTATAGATTGGGGTAAACCCACAATATTGAAGCATTGTAATAAATATTGGATTACATAATGAGCGTTTTCTCTGGATAGGGCTATTGCCCAGGAGAAGTGAGAATGTACATATTTTGATTTACCAAAAGAAGGAACGACAGTCACATCCATTTGCCATATTTGGTTGGCCATTTCCCCTCGTGGATTTGTTCCTTCAGAGAAAGGAGATGATTGTAAAACAAGTGGACAATATATGTTGAGATTGAACTTTTGTAAGATTGAATTTTTTACAAAGTAGTTTTGCATTAGCATGTATATAAGAAAGAAAAGTTGAGGCCTCTTGAATGGTAGAAATAAGAGCTTGATCTATTTGAGAGTTTAGTGAGGTAATTGGACCTGGTAAACTAGTGTGTGCTCTAATGTGAGTGATCTATTAGGAATAAATGCTTTCTTGAAGTAAGTTTTGGATAGAGAGAAAAAGAGATGAAATTTCATCAGTAGAAGTAATAGTGGCTATTTCCAAATATTTAATAATGAAACAAGAATACTGAGAGTCAGCAGTAATGTTCATAGAGTAGAGAAAATCTTGAAGTAAGATTAAAATAGCATACATCTCATTCTTCTGGACAGAATTATAAAAACTTTGAAAAATTTTTTTGAATTAGAACCATCAGTATATTCACCTTTATCATTTTTAGTAGCATCAGTATGGAAAGTTATGGCATCCATGATTGGGGAATCATTTACAATTTCAGGGAGAATCCAAGAGGTAAGTTTCTGAAATTAAAATCTTTTATCAGTGGGATAGATGTTAGTAATGAGGCCAATAAAAGACGCAAAAGCTATTTGCCAGGGCAGAGATAGTTGAAAATTAAGTTGGATTTGTGTTTTTGTAAAAGGGACAATAATGCAACTTGAGTCATATCTGATAAGCTTTCAAATTATGTTTCTACCTTTGGTAACCAATTCAAAAATTTTGTCCAAATAATGTTGCTATTTTTGTGTGGTTTTATTAGATAAAAATAACCATTCAAGAAGTGCATATTATTATTATTTTTTTTTGAGACAGAGTCTCAAGCTCTTACCCTGGGTAGAGTGCCATGGCATTATAGTTTACAGCAACTTCAAACTCTCAGGCTTAAGTGATTCTCTTGGCTCAGCCTCCCAAGTAGCTGAGACTACAGGCATCTGCCATAACGCTTGGCTATGTTTTGGTTACATTTGTCATTGTTGTTTGGCGGGCCCAGGCTGGATTCAAAACTGCCAACCTGGTGTATGTGGCTGGCACCCTAGACACTTGAGCTACAGGCACCAAACCAATAGGTGCATATTCTTGATAAATAACCCCTGTGTGTGAATGAGAGGTTGAAATAATGATTAAATGAATGAGGAATCTGATATCAACATGATGTTGCTCTTTAGTAGCAAATTCTTTTTCAATTAACTCTAATTCCTTCCTTGCTTCAGGGGTGAATGAATGAGGAATATTCAAGTCTGATAGGCCTTCTAGAATTTTAAAGATATTAGTTAAAGTGTAGGTGGGGATTACCAGTGTGGGTCGGAGCCAATTGATATGACCCAATTATCTTTGAAAATCATTCAAGTAGAAAGAGAATCTAGTCAGATATTAACATATTGAGAGAAAATTTTTGTTTCTGTTATTTTATATCCTAAATAATTATAAGGATATGTGGTTCAAATTTTTCTGGGGCTATTTGAAGACTATATGATTTTAATATCATGATGGCATGTTTAAATATCTCCCGGAGAATTGCTAAATTTTGATGTACAAACAAAATATCATCCATATAGGGAATGATATATGATGAAGGAAATTTCTTTCTTATTTGTTGCAGTAGTTGATCAACAAAATGCTGACACAAGCTGGGCCTATTTTATATACCTTGTGGGAGAAATTTCCACTGAAATCATTGGTATGGTCTCTGCTGATTGTAAGAAGGCACAGAAAATGCAAGACAAGGGCAGTCTTCAGGGTGTGAATATATTGTGAAGAAACAATATTTTAAAACAATTACATATAAATACCATTAAGAAGGGATCATAGATGGTAGTGGCAACCCTGGATGTAATGTCTCCATAGGAATAATTGTTTCATTAACTTTACAGATATCAGTAAGCATTCTCCATTTACCTGATTCCTTTTTTATATCAAAAAATTGGGGAATTCCATGGGTTAGTCGAAGACTCAATAGGTTGTTCTAATTTTTCTTACATTAAATTTGTCATGCATCCAGTTTTTCTTTTTTATTTTATTTCAGGCTCCTTTATTCCATGAACATTTACAGAACATAAACTACAGGCAAAACATTGACATAATCATTGAAAATAACATTGGGACAAATATATATCAATTTTATGAGAAAACAAAAGCATTATCTACAAATCAATTATGAGATAAGTGTACTGATTACCACCACTCCTAGTAAAGTTGAAGATTCTAGCTAGTACAATTATAACTTAAAAATCCCAACGGTTTGTAAAAAAAAAATAATAAATACAAATTTCATTACTTACGATTTACCAAGTTACTTGCAAGTTATGAAAAACAATAGAAAAATTCAGCAATATAGATAACTTCAAAATAACTATACAAAAGCAATTATATTCCTATATAGAAAAGAATTACAAAATAATATTAGAAAAAGAAAGATAGCATTGTATCAGCAACCAAAAGAGAAAGTACCTATCAATATAGCTTTAACAAGATCTGTGCAATTTTTTTGAATACATAATCATTTACTACTTGTTTGTTACAGAATACACAAGACAAAATACAAATAGCAAACAAATCTTTTTTCCTTATTATGTTTTTACCAATGTCTAAAAAATGTTTTTCTTTAGTTATCAGCCACTGCTCAACCCACACTGGATTGTTGCCTTTCTAAGATAATTTAAGAGCATACTTTGAGGCAGTATCCTTTAGGCAAAATTTGACATCTGAAGAGAATTATTATCCAGAGATGGTATGTGAATATAGTTTTCCATTGTTGGAGTAAATCCTTTCTCCAGAAGATAATGGATATATCAGCTATGTAGGGTTGAATTTGAGAATTTTGATTATCTGTTCTGGAACAGGATAGAAGTAAAGTACTTTGAAAAACTGAATTTAAAGTTCTGATACCAGTGAAGATGACATCAACATTGTTTTGGCTATTCTTTAGACCATTGATTTAAAGCCATGAGAGACAAATCCGCACTAGTATCTATTAAGCCAGTAAAAAATTTATCTTTTAAAGTGAGTGTTAACTGAGGCCTATGTTTATTAATGGCTGTTTGCCAAATATATTGCCTGTACTTCCAAAAAAGCTAGTGCATTTCTTATCTGCAGTTTGTACTTTGATATAAGGCAAAAGTAATGATTGAGTAATTCTCTGGCCTACTAAAATTTGTATGAGTTGATCCACTGAAATCATAATTTGTATTTCTCCTAAGAAATCACTATCAATTATACCAGTATGTACATATACACCATGAGATGTTAAACTACTCCTACATAATAGCAATCCAACTGAATCTGGAGAGGAATAGGACAAGGCCACAAAGGCCTGTTTTCAGATGTTTTACTACCATATTAGGGTGTAGTAAAAAATAATCTCAGGCTGGAAGGTTTAAAATGGTACTACCTGGGGTGGCATGTAAAAGGGATTGAAGAGGTTTAAGTTGCTGGGGAGTGGGTACTTCCCCATACCTATATTGTTTATCTGTGTGCCCCAGGTTGGGCCTGATTGATAGTTTCCTTACTGGAGGGTTGTCCCATTCTTATCAAATTGAGAGTGGCACTCATTTGCCTGATGAAATCCTTTCTTATATCTAGGGCAAATGCCTGGTGGATTGTGTCACCCTGTTTTTATTGGTTATTAGTAGTAAAGTTTATTTTATTGTTGTAATTGTTACCCTTCCCTTTGAAGCACTCCTTATGGTCATGACCTAATTTTCCACAATTATGACATTTGATAAAATTTTATTTGAATCTGCAGCAGCAAGGGGATTAGCTTTGTACAGTTCAGTTCCTACATCTGAACATTCCCTCATATATTCTTCTAAGGGGGTATTCTATGCCTTTAAAGGTCATAAAACCTTTTGGCATTCAGAATTGGCATTTTCAAAAGCTTTGTTTTTTTTTTTTTTTTTTTTTTTGAGAAAGAGCCTCAAGCTATCCCCCTGGGTAGAGTGCCCTGGCATCACAGCTCACAGCAACCTCCAACTCCTGGGCTCAAGCGAGTCTCTTGCCTCCACCTCCCAAGTAGCTGGGACCACAGGCACCCGCCACAACTCCCGGCTATTTTTTTTTTTTTTTGGTTGCAGCCGTCATTGTTGTCTGGTGGGCCCGGGCTGGGGATACGAACCCGCCACCTTAGGTGTACGTGGCTGGCACCTTAGCCAGTTGAGCTATAGGCGCCGAGCCAAAAGCTAAGGTTTGAAAAAATATATCCCTAAGTTCAGGTTGTGTCACAGCCTTATCGACTGAAGTTTTCAATCATGTCAAGAAATCCTTATAAGACTCATTTCCTGACTGCATTACCTTAATAAAAGATTCAGAAATACCACCAGTGCCTGAACATTTTCCCATGCTTGAAGGCAAAATAACCTGTTTGGTACTATGGCTATATCATCATATTGTAATTGTCATGGTATTTCCATCCCTTGTCCAGACCCAATAAGTTGTTCTGATGTTATAGGAACGTTTCTTTGTTCATTCTGTTGACTCATTAAATCAACCTCCTCTTTCTACCATGTTTTAAATTGTAAATATTGTCCTGATTCTAAAATTGTTCTAGCTATCATATCCCAATGGTAGGGAATAAGATGTTTTTGTGCCAGTCCTTGTAATATGCCTCTGGAAAAAGTGGATTGCATGTCATATTGTGTTATAGCCTATTTAAGTCCTTTAAACTTTTAAAAGTAATCACATGATGGTCAAAATTTTGTCCTCCTTGAGGATACTGGGAACTGGGTGAGGTATCATTTACAACAGGAAAGAGCCCTAATGTGTCTTCAAATGTAAAACCTCCTGTTTTTCGGCCTTGTAATAAGACCTGCATAACAGATGTTGTAGGAGAATTGTCTAGAAATGGGGGTTCTGAAGGAGTAATGTTTTTTGTTGTTAGGTTGTTTAATCAATTTTCTAAGTGTTTGATTTGAGTGTCCATAATGTAACAGGAGTATCTTCCCTTTTGTTTATGTTTCTGCTACCTAATTCTTCCTCTGAAGAAGAATCAGAAAAGTTTTCATTAGATCTATGGTACCCTTTTTTGTTGCATTCTCCTTGTCCCCTTTTATTTTTCTCACTAGTAGTTAGAGGAGACAATGAGTGAGAAGGTACAGGGTCAGTAGACTCATATCCTGTTAGAGTTTTTTCTTGCCTTTTATTATATTCCTCTGACTGAGTCTTATGCACTATAACATTTCCTTCCTCATCAATTTCTGACTATAAAGGTTGCAATGCTAAAGTTATTAAGTTGCATGGGGACCACACCTGTAATAGTATTGTATCCCACAACTGATGATCTCTACAGAGAGCTCATACAACCTGTTTCCAAACCTTTACATTAAGAACTGCCGTTCCTGTGGGCTGGAACCAGTAACAATGTTTCTTAACATGTTTTAATAATTCCTCAAAAATCTTTTGTTTCACATTCACTCCAGTTGACTGTAATAACATTTTTAAAAGACAGAGATATTGTGATTCAATGGATGAGGAATTACCCATTGCTTCCCTGTAATCTCCCTCTTATTGTTTGCCCAAGGTTTTACTTACACCAAGTGTGAGTGCCCCTTGGTCCATGGCCTAGTCCAAATCCTGCCAACTACACCAGATGTCACAGTTGCTCAAAGGAATAAGTCAGAACATGGATTGAGAGTACAAGCTGCAAGAGGAGAAGCTCACCAGAGGTTCAGGAGAACCCCAAACAACTTTTGCAATGGTCTTTTATTGAGGGGTTCAACAAAGTTTGGGATGTGTTCCAAGTGATGTTCTCATAGGGGTATGTGGTCAGGAACCACACACTAAAAAGATATATATGTAGTCATAAATTAAAATTCTACTCAATAGTGGAATGTAACAGGGACTAAAACAGGTGTATTTTATTTTATTTTATTTTATGTTAACTTTTTTGGCTTTATTGAGCTTTCCATTTTCTTTCTTTTTTTATTTCAGATTAATGTTAGGGTACAAAATCTAGGTTACAATGTTTGCATTTGTTAGGCAGACTCCTTCTTGTAGTTGTGTTCCATACCCAAAACATGTGCCATATACCTTTACATTGTGCCCATTCGGTGACATTCTCCTCCCTCCATCCTTTTCCCAATATCTCCTTGCCTTTGCTCCCATTTTGAATCTAATTGAGTTTTGCCATTTGGAGGTGTCCACTGGTTTCATATTAGTATTGAGTACATTGATACTTGCTTTTCCATTATTGTGATACTTTACCAAGAAGAATATTTCAACTCCATCCAGGTTAATACAAAAGATGCAAGATTTCTATATTTTCAATGATTGACTAGTATTCTGTGATATACATATGCCACAGTTTATTAATCTATTTTGGGGTTAATGGAGATTTGAGTTGTTTCCATATCTTAGAAAATCTAAATTGAATTCTGCTGTGATAAACAATCTTGGGCAAATATCCTTATGATAAAATGATTTTTTATCTTCTGTGTATATGTCTAACAATGGGATTATGGGATAAAATGGAAGATCCAATGGAAGTTCTATGGAACAGAGTAGAAAATTGAGAGATGAAACCAGTTTCTTATTGGCATCTGATCTTTAATAAACCAAACAAAAACATACACTAGAAAAACAAATCTCTATTCAATATATTGTGCTGGAAGAATTGTATAACCATATGTAAACCACTGAAACTGGACCCACATCTTTCACCACTTACTAAAATTGAGTCAAAATGAATAAAAGATTTAAATCTAAGACATAAAATGATAAAAATCCTAGAAGAAAATGTGGTAAAAACATTTGATGATGTTAGTCTGGGGAAAGATTTTATGAAGATGTCAGTGGCAACTGCAATAAGAAATGGGACATAATTAAGCTGAAAAATTTCTACAGAACTAAGAACATAAAAATTGAAACAGATTTATTTTAGACAAACCACAAATGTCATACTTGCTTCCAATTATCACAGTAGATAAAACAACATACAAAATCCCACCTAAATTTTCTGATTGCTGGAAGTGAACATATTTTAGAAATCCATGATTATCCTGGACACCATTAGAGACAAGTATTTTTTTTTAAACTACAAGAAATAAAATGTGGATTAATTAATATACATATGTACTTATAGACCACATACTTACAATGGGCTATTGTATAACTGACCAATATTTGGACCATTTCAGCCCATAAAACAACAGACATTATTGGCATATTTTTTAAAAAGACAAACGACTATGTTCGACAAATTTACCAACAAAGCTAAAACGGTAAAAATTCAAGATTTTTTCAGTTTAAAAAACAACATATTTAATAAAAAGCATGAATAAATTAAGATATATTTCTTGTCCATAATGTAAATACTCAATATCAGAAAAATTATCCTTCCAAAATTAATTAATTAAAAATAAGATTGTGTAATGTATATTTTCATTTATTTCATGAGATTGAAATATGACAAATTTTTTAATGTTCATCCAGATCAGTAAAGTTTTTTAATAGTCAATGAACTATATATTTAAAGAAAATAAAATAATGAAGCTATTTCTAAAGTATTACATATGTTTAGAGAAGTAATTAGCACATAAAGAAATGGAAAAGTCAACATTGGATAAAAGCAAAAAAAAACCCACTCTAGTATTGATTATAGATCAAATTTTTAATTTCAGCACAATGAACATAGGGTCTATTGTGTAGCAAATTGTGCTAGAATTAATAAAATTTCCAAGGAAATGAAGGTAGGATAAATTCTCATATTATTTTCTGAAGTGATTTTAGATGATTTAGTATTGTTATAAAAGGAAAGTCATCATCAGTCAACATGTAGGTAAATATTTATAAAAGCAAACACTGGGACAGACTTCCAAATCATGAATCTCATGAATCAGAAAGTATAAAATTTCTGTGTCAAAATTAGCATAAGCACATTTAAAGACAAAGAGCAAATTAGGAAATATGCAAAATATATAACATACAAACAAGTGATATTCTTCATGTATGAAGAGTGATTTTTATTAGTTGGTAATATAAGATTCTTTATATAAGCAAAATGATATATATATCACCTATATGCCTCTGGACAAAAAAAAAGTCATTTGAGAGAGAGCAGTGAAAAGACTTTGTGCAGGCATACTTGTAAGCAACTAAGGCATAATCCCATGTGGCCAGGTTGTTTGTGAGCCTAACATGACCAAGGCTTCGGCTGGAATAGCATTTACTGCATTAAGGAATTAAGGTTGACTTTATAAGACCAATAAAAAAGCCCTTTGGAAAACTGGCCAGATATGCATCAGTAACCTTTCCTGATCTGTGGTAAGTAGTGAAGGTCATTTGCTGAAAGGTCTGGGAATTGAAATGTGCTTGGGGACTTAAGAGAAGAGTCATTTACCCAATGGATACATGTATCTAATGGCACAGATGAAACGGGCTTGTGAAAGGCTTTTGAGAAGCCCAGTCTGAAAATTTCTAATAAAAGCTTCCAGCAAAACCCCCCTGACTTAAGGCCTACATGGGACCAGAGGTTTGCACACAAATTCCTGTATGTCCAAGAAGTTTTTTTATGCTTTGTTTAAAGATCCGAAGTAACAGCCTCCAAATGTTACTGTATTTTTTGATCACTTCCAGGAGGCTTGTGGTTGTCTTTGGGATTCTCTAAGTATAAGATTATATCATCAGCAAAGAAGGAAATTTTCACTTCCTCTGCCCCCAGTTGAATGCCCTTTATTTTATTCTCTTGACTGATCGCATTGGCTAAAACTTCCAGCACGATGTTGAATAGTAGTGGTGATAGAGGACAACCTTGTGCTGTTCCAGTTATGAGTGGGAAAGCTTTCAGTTTTACTCCATTAAGTATAATATTAGCTGTGGATTTCTCATAGATGGCTTCAATCAATTTAAGAAATGTGCCACTAATGCCTATAATCTTCAGAGTTATAATTAGAAAAGGATGTTGAATTTTATCAAATGCTTTTTCTGCATCTATTGAGAGGATAATATGGCCTTTGTTTTTGCTTCTGTTGATATGGTGAATTATATATATGGCTTTGCATATGTTAAACAAGCCTTGAATCCCTGGGATGAAGAGGACTTGATCATGATGTATTACCATTTAATGATAAGCTGTAATCTACTGCGTAGGATTTTACTGACAGTTTTTTTTATCTATATTCATTAGTAAAATTGGTCTGAAGTTTTCCTTTTAAGTTGGATCTTTTCCTGGTTTTAGTGTCAAGGTGATGTTTGCTTCACAGGTGTTGGGGAAGATTCCTTCTTCCTCAATTTTTTGGAATAATTTCTTCAATATGGGTATAAGCTCTTCTTTGATGTTTTGATAGAATTCTGTAATGAAGCCACCTGGACCAGTACATTTTTTTCTTAGGATATTTTTTAAGTGATTAATATATTTTATTTATTTTATTTTATTATTAAATAATAAATAGGTAGATCATGTATACATTAATTCATTTATGGGGTACAATGTGCTGATTTCATATGTAATTTGGAATGCTTACATCATACTGGTAAAGATTGTTTAATGTTTCTTTGATCTCTGTGCTAGAAATTGGTCTGTTTAGAAGATCTGTCTCTTCTTAATTAAGTTTAGAAAGAGGGTGTGATTCCAAGTGTTGATCATTTCCTCTACAATGTCAAATTTATGGGTGTAGAATTTCTTGTTATATTCACAGATAATCTCTTGTACCTCTTTGCGATCTGTTGTTATTTCATGTTTATCAGTCCTGATTGAAGTGACTAGAGATTTTACTTTTCTGTTTCTAGTTAGTCTGGCCAAAGGTTTATCTATTTTATTTACTTTTTCAAAACCTGAACCTTTTGTTTCATTAATTTTCTGAATGATTTTTTTTCAATTTCATTAATCTCTGATTTAATTTTGGATATTTCTTTCCTTCTGCTTGGGCTAGGGTTAGATTGTTCTTCTTTTTCTAATTCCATAAGATGGTTTGTGAGTGTGCTGATGCACTTACTTTCTGTTTTTTGATGATTGGCATCTAGCCCAGTTAATTTTCCTCTCAGGACTGCTTTTGCTGTATCCCAGAAGTTCTATGTCTAAGGAGATTAGCAAATTCCTCTTTTATTGCTTACTATGCCTAACTATCATTAAGTATGAGGTTGATTATTTTCCAAGACTTTGTGTTGGGATGTACATTTTTGTTGAAGTTCAGCTTCACCATTACAGCCTTGTGCTCTGAAGTTTGCTCTTTCAGAAGATTCACTTGAGTTCTCTGTACATCCTAGTTATCAGACCTTTGTCAGATTCTTTACATGAAATTATCTTACCCATTGTGTAAGTTGTCTGCTTTGATTGTTGTCTCTTTAGCTTCGCAGAAAGTTTTGAGCTCAATTAAGTTCCATTTATTTGTTTTTATTGACGTTGCCATTGCTGATGCCATCTTCTTTGTAAAATCTTTCCCCAGGCCAATATCATCTCAAGTTGTTCCTGTGCTTTCTTCTTTAATATTTATTATCTCATGTCTTAGATTTAAACTTTTTATCCATCTTGAGTCAATTATTGTTAGTAAGTAGTGTGGATCCTATTTCATTCTCTTACATGTGGTTCACATATTCTCCCATTATAATTTGTTGAACAGGGATTTTTTTCCCCTAGTGTAAAGTTTTGTTTTTCTATGGAAGATCAGCTGATTGTAAGAGGCCAGTTTCATTTCTGGGTTTTCAATTCTTTTTCATAGATCTATATATCTTTTTTTGTGCCAATACTATGATGTTTGATCTTTCTGAACTTGTAACATAACCTAATGTCTTGCACAGTAATGCCTCCAGATTTATTTTTATAATTAAGGCTATCTTGGCTACACCATTATTTTTATAATTCCATACAAAACAAAGACTTTTTTTTTAGTTCTTCAAAGTATGATGTTATTTTAATCAGAGTAGTGTTAAATTTATTGCTTTGAGTAGCATATAAATTGTAACAATGTTGATTCTTCCCAGCCAAGAGCATGGTATATTCTTCCATTTGTCAGTGTCTTCTGCTATTTTTTTCCCTCAGGGTTTTATAATTCTTTCTGTAGAGATCTTTCACTTGCTTTATAAGATATATTCCAAGGTATTTCATTTTTGTTGAGGTTACTGTGAAAGGTATTTTGTCCTTAATTTGCTTCTGTACCTCATTGTGTGTATGTGTGTGTGTCTGTGTATACATAGGCTACTTATTTGTGGACATTGATTTTATATTCTGTGACATTACTGTATTTCTTGATCACTTCCAGGGGTCTTGTGGTTGACTCTCTGGGATATTCAAGGTATAAGATCATATTGTCAGTAAAGAGAAAGAGTTTGAAATTCTCAGTCTTCATTTGAATTCTCTTAATGTCCTTCTCTTCCCTGATTGCATTGGCTAGATCTGCCACTACTATGTTGAACAGTAGTGGTGATAGTAGTAATCCTTGTCTGTTTCCAGTTCTAGTGGGAATGCTTTCAGTTTTATTCCATTAAGTATGATACTGGCTGTGATTTTGTCATATGTGTCTTCTATCAGTTTAAGAAAAGTCCTATGTCTATGTATAATTTCTTAGGAGTTCTTATCCGAACAGGATGATAAATTTTATCAAGTGCTTTTTATTTTTTATTATGAATTTTATTAAATCATACCTTTGTACATTGATGCATTTATGGGGTTCAGTGTACTACTTTGATATAAAGTGTGAAATTTTCATACTGAACTAAGTAACACATCCATCACAATTATACTCATTTCTTAATAGTTTGAAATGTACCACTACATCATGATGCACATTAGGTGAGGTCCCCCCAAATACCCTCCCTACTCCCATATCCCCCTCCCTCCTCTCTCCTCTTCCCCTCTACGTTCTGGATTATAGTTATGTATTGCCATTTGCATGAAGGTGTTGGTGAACAAATATTGATTTAATGGTAGTATTGAGTACACTGGATACTTTTTTTCCATTCTTGAGATACATTACTAAGAAGAATATGTTCCAGCTCCATCCAGGTAAACATAAAGGCGGCAAAATATTTATCTTTTTAGGGCTGAATAGAATTCCATGGTGTACATATACCACAATTTGTTAATCCATTCATGGGTGAGTGGACACTTGGGCTGTTTCCATGTCTTGGCTATTATGAATTGGGCTGCAATACACATTCTGGTGTAAATGTCTTTGTTGTAAAATAATTTTTGACATGTGTATATATCTAGTAGTGGAATTTCAGGACCTAATAGTAGGTCTACTTTTAGTCTCTTGAGTGTTCTCCAAACTTCTTTCCAAAAAGGTCATATTAGCTTGCATTCCCATCAGCAGTGTAGAAGTGTTCCCTTCTCTCTACATCCATGCCAACATCAATAGTTTTAGGATTTTGTGATGTGGGCTAATCTTACTAGAGTTAGATGATATGTCAAAGTGGCTTTCACTTGTATTTCTCTGATGATTAAGGAAGATGCTCATTTTTTCATTTGTGTGTAGGACATGTACCTCTCTTCATCAGAGAAGTTTGTGTTTAAGTCTTGCCCACCTAGAAATGTAGTTATTTATTCTTTTCTTATTGATTAGTTTGAGTTTTCTGTACATTCTAGCTATCAGACCATTTTCAGAAGCGTAACCTGCAAAAAACTTCTCCCATTCTGCAGGTTGTTTGCTTGCTTTACTTATTGTGCTCTTGGCTGTGCAAAAGCTTTTTAGTTTGGTCAGATCTCAGTAATGTATTTTTGGTGTTGCTTCAAAAGGGGGGGTCTTCATCATAAAATATTCTCCCAGGTCAATTATTCAGGTGTTTTCCCTGCACTCTCTTCTAGAATTTTTATAGTTTCATGTCTTAATTTTATTTTTTTTATCCATTGAGAATCAATTTTTCTTAATGGTGAAAGATGGGGGTCCAGTTTCAGTCTTCTGCAGGTCACCAGCCGGTTCACACAGCACCATTTATTAAATAGGGAGTCTTTTCTCCACTGAATATTTTGGATAGGCTTGTCAAAGATCAAATGATGATAAGTAGCTGAGTTCATCTCTTGATTCCCTTTCCTGTTCCATAAATCTACTGCTCTGTTTTTGTTCTAGTACCATGCTGTTTGATCACTATAGGCTTATAGTATAGCCTGAAGTCTGGTAACGTGATACCTCCTGATTTGTTCTCATTTCTGAGTATTGTATTTGCTATTCGAGGTTTTTTTGATTCCATATAAAATAAAGTAATGATTTTTCCAGATCTTTAAAGTATGACAATGGTGCTTTACTAGGGATTTCATTAAGTCTGTAGAATGCTTTGCGTAGTATGGACATTTTAACAATGCTGATTATTCCCAGCCATGAGCATGGTATGTTTTTCCATCTGTTGACATCCTCAGCCAATTCTTTCCTTGGAGTTTTATAGTCCTCTTCATTGAGATTTTTCATGTCCTTTGTTAGGTAAATTCCTCGATATTTTATCTTCTTTGACTCTTACTGAAAAGGAACAGAGTCCTTGACTGTTTTTTCAGCTTGACTATTGTTAGTACATACAAATGCTACTGATTTGTGAATATTTATTTTGTATCCTGGGACACTGCTGTATTCCTTGATCACTTCTAAGAGTTTTGAAGTTTAGTCCCTGGGATTTTCCAGGTATAGGATTGTATCTGCAGCAAAGACTGAGAGTTTGATCTCCTCTGACCCTATTTGTAGACCCTTGATCGCCTTCTCTTGCCTGATTGCGATGGCTAAGACTTCCATTACTATGTTGAATAGCAGTGGAGACATTGGGCATCCTTGCCTTGTTCCTGATCTGAGTGGAAATGTTTTCAATTTGACACAATTCAATATGATATTGGCTGTGGATTTGCTGTAGATGGGCTCTATCAGATTAAGAAATGTCCCTTCTATGCATATTTTCTTAAGTGTTCTGATCATGAAAGGATGCTGGATATTATCAAAGGTTTTCTTGATGTCAATTGAGAGAATAGTATGTTCTTTGTTATTTTTATTTTATTGATGTAAAGTATTGTATTTATAGACTTGCATATGTTGACCCAAACCTGTAACCCTGGAATGAAATCAACTTGATCATCGTGTATAATTTTTTTGATATGTTGTTGAATTCTGTTTGCTAAGAACTTATTGAATATTTTTGCATCAAAATTCATTAATGATATAGGCCTATAATTTTCTTTTTTTGTTAGATCCTTTCCTGGTTTCTGGATCAGGGTGATATTTTCTTCATAGAGTGGGTTGGGAAGTATTCCTTCTTTTTCTATGTTTTGGAAAAGGTTTTATAATACAGGTATTAGTTCCTCTTGAAAGATTTGATAGAATTCGGATGTGAAGCCATCTGGTCCTGGACTTTTCTTTTTTGAGAGATTTCATATTTTTGGTGCTATTTCAGTGGTTGATGTGGGTCTAGTCAAGATTTCTAATTCTTTCTGGTTGAGTCTAGGAAGATGGCATGCTTCCAGGTATTTGTCCATTTCCTTCAGATTTTCATATTTCTGGGGATAGAGATTTTTGTAGTAATCACTGAGAATTTTTTTTAATTTTTGAAGTGTCTGTTGTTATTTCTCCTTTATCATTTCTGATAGATGATTATAGAGATTTTACTTTTTTATTTCTTGTTAGGTTGTCCAAAGGTTCATCAATTTTATTCATCTTTTCAAAACACCAACTTTTTGTTTCATTGATCCTCTGAAAGATCCTTTTGTTTTCTTTTTTTTATGATTTTTTTTTATTAAATGATAGCTATATACATTAATACAAACATGGGGTACAGTGTAGTGTTTTCATACACATTTTGACATATTTTCATCAAGCTGGTTCACATAAATTTCATGTTATTTACATAGTCATTGTGTCAAAACATTAACATCCTAGTTCTAGAAAGGTTCACTTGTACCCTTGTTAGACAGAAATATAGGTGATCTTTCCAGTTACCCTCCCACCACCCAGCCACCCTTCTCCCCTCCCCTTCCCCTCCCCATATTCTTGGGCTAGAATTAAGTTGTTTCGACCATTTGAGAAGTATATATTAGTTTCATAGAAGGGCTGTGTACATTGGATACTTTTTCTTCCATTCCTATGATACTTTGCTAAGAAGAACATTTTCCAGTTCCATCCATGTAAACACGAAGGAGGTAAAATCTTCATTTTTCTTTAGGGCTGCATAGTATTCCATGGTGAATTCAAAAAGAGCACCAGGACACCTCATGAAATACCCTTTGGCTGATCCTGATCCTCATCAAATTATTTAGAAATCTATCAAGAAGCATAAATCTTTTGTAGGTTCCAGCAAAGAGAGGCAGATACTATGCAATATAACTACATGAAATTGCTCTTGAATCAAAATAAGCCTGTCTTACAATTGTAGTAAAATCATTATCCCAAACAGTTTATCCATCACATGCAGTGTCAAGGTAAAAGTTTAAGCAACTTATACATCCTACCAGTGCCAGAATTTAGGAGGTGGATGAAGTGGCTTTTAAGCTTCAATCATCAGCAGGGTTCTTTCACCAAGCTGTGAAAATCTGCCCTCTGATGGTGACCCAGAGTGTATCAAAGGTCAGCAGTGACAGTACAAAGAGAGAGGATCATGGGAACAGAGGATCACAGGACAGCCAAGACACTCAGACCAAGGGCTCACATTCCTCCCCACTCGGCACATGGGAGAAACGACTCCCTGAAAAGCCAGAGTAGGAGACAGCTCAAAGCCAGACCTTTTTCACCAGCTCTAGGAACCTAATGTGAACATGTGGGTCTCAGCTCAAGTCCAGGCTGATGTAAGAAAAGATATTTATTTTTGTATGGAATTTAAGATTACATTTTAAAGGGTATATACTGGGTGGCCATAATGTTTGTATTTCCACCCTATGTTTCTGTAATTAAAAGTTGCAGAAACATTGTGGAAACTGTTCAAATGTCACTAAAAGATGAGTAAGATTTTATGAATCATGGGTGAAGGTAGTGATTATAAGAAAACAAAAGGCCAGGTGCAGTGGCTCGTGCCTGTAATCCTAGTACTTCAGGAGGCCAAGGCAGGTGGATTGCTTGAACTCAAGAGTTCAATACCAGCCTGAGTAAGAGCAAGACCCCATCTCTAAAAATAGCTGGGTGTAGTGGCAGGTGCCTATGGTAGCAGCTACTTCGGAGGCTGAGGCAGGAAGATTGCTTGAGCCCAGGAGTTGGAGATTGCTGCAAACTATGATGATGCCATGGCACTCAACCCAGGGCATAGAGTGAGACTCTTTCTCAGTAGATAATTAATTAAATGAGTGAATGAATAAATAAATAAAATTGCAGACTTGAAATTCTGCATCACTCCCTTCTCAGGTAGATTATGTGAACCTGGCCTTCCATTGCTGAAACCTGGAAAAGTCTTGAAAAGTCCCTGAAATGATCTTTTTTTTTTCTTTTTACCTCTTTAACATAAATGTCAAAGACAAAAAAACTGCCTGCTTTTCTGGAAAAAATATAAAATCCGTATTTAAGACTGTTTACATTACCCAATGACTAGATCTGAGCGCCATTAGTCATGCCCTTTCTAATATTGTCAGTTTTATCTTGGACACTCAAGTTTTCTATGAATTTGTATCATGTAAATCCATTTTATAAATCTTTTTTGGGTTATTTTTATTTTCATTTAAGAAAGTGTAAAGACAAACTATGATTTGCTATCCTAAAAATATAAGCTAACTTTTTGTTATTATTTTATTAAGTTATTTCTTTAAAATTAATTATTTGGGGAACAGTTTGTGACTAAGTACACCATCACAGCACAGTTTCTGGTAAGAGCATCACTTTTGGCTTTTAACTAAAATCTATATTTATACAAATATTATTTAAATAATAAGGTTAACTTTGTCAATAAATGTTTTTCTATATAAGCTGAAAATTTCTTTGTGTATAGCTGTCATCAATAGGCAACATTTATATCAATAAAATATCATCAGTTATTAGCATTTTCCCAGAAATATAAATAATTTTTGTAAAGACTTTTACTGAACTGACTCTACTTCACGAAAGAAGCTTCTTATTAACCTGAGAGTTTTGGGGGGAAATTTCTGAAAGGAGTCAAACATTTAACTCAAGTGACCTAAAGCATCTACCAAAAAAGAAAAAAAGAAGAATTTCTTTTTATTCTAAGCTGAAGAAGTATGATCCCACAAACTTTCTCTTTACTACATGACATCTTTACTCTCTCTTCCAGTTAGAGATTTTTCTCTATCAGAGATCTAGTTCTCCTGGGCTTTCTTAGTTCAAATTCTTCACTCCACCAAGATCCTGAATATTCGAATATAAACATATCTATCCAAATAAATCCTAGGGCAAATAACCTTTAGTACATTCATATGTATTTTAAGCATGTGAATATACGTAAGCAAGTTACAGGTACAATAAGTTATATAACATCGACTATGTGGAAGTTGGGGCCAACAACTCACATTTATACTCAGGTTAACATGTTTATTC
Organism: Galago senegalensis; assembly: GCA_963575145.1. Taxonomy (NCBI): domain Eukaryota; kingdom Metazoa; phylum Chordata; class Mammalia; order Primates; family Galagidae; genus Galago; species Galago senegalensis. Next base: position 47,012 of record CAUYTI010033126.1, on the reverse strand, counting down.
ACAGTACGGCTTTGAATATTATGATTTTTCTGACTTTTCCTGTCTCTAGAAGTCTTCTAACCCCTAGGCTCCGGCTGCATTTTGGCATCTCCGGCTGCTGCTCAGAATTTTGCAGGTTTGGCAATTTTTATTTTTCTTCTGTCAGTCATTTTCCTTTATCCCAGACCTCCCTCTCCGTACACAGATTTTTCCACTTATTGCAGCCTTTCTTACCTTCTGAGCTCTGGCCCTTGGATGATTGTTTTCCTAGCCTCTTGTTCAGTGGTTAGCTAACTGGGCCCTCTACTCCTTTGGATTTTGGATCTTCTTGGTTAGTGAACTGAGTGATCACCATGTTTTCTTTACCTTTGCTCTAATGAACTTTATGTGAACTATAGTTTTTAGTTCTTCACTTCTACGTGGAAAGACAGCCATTTTTTTTAGGGTTCAGTTAATCAAAATTTTACTGTCCTTGAAAAATGGTCTAACATCAATATATTTGGCACCCAAAAAGAAACATAATTAAATCTGCAATCTGACTTGTAGAATTGAGAAATAAATAAATAAAGGCTATAGTAGTGTTTTTATTATTGTTTTTTAAATTCACTCAACCAAATCAAGGCTGCTTTCTTTTCTTTCTTTCTTTCTTTCTTTCTTTCTTTCTTTCTTTCTTTCTTTCTTTCTTTCTTTCTTTCTTTTTTTTTTTTAAAGGCCTGAGCTCAATAAAATGCACATGATTCTTGCCAGGCAATACTTTTTTCCTCTTAATTTTTAAGCCCATGGGTATTTTAAGGGAAATTCAACCCACATGTTTCTGATTCATTTACACTTAATTCATTAAACTGTTGTTTTGTAAGAGTTTTTTTGATGTCCAAAGGCCTTATGAGTCTTTTTATATGACTTTTTATGCCATTTTTTCCTCAAAAACAGGAAGTGGTATTTTGCTAAGAACTCAAACTCTAAAAAGGTCGACTTTCATATGAATCACATAAAACATACTAAGAGATCTTATCTCTCCTGGGTCATCTTTGTTATGGAGAACACCTGAAATAGTCATCTGGGTGATTTATGTATTGTTAATGAAATTCCAGTTTCTCCAAAACAATTCCAAAATCTCCTAACAGAAGTAGGCTTCTACAGCCAATTTATAAATGGGTACACAAGATGAATTCATTTAACACAATATTCATATGAATGTAATGTTATTAATCAGGACAAAGTGTTTTAGCACAGACATCTGCCATGTGATAGACTCAGGAAACCACTGGAGTTTGTTTATTTTAATAGTAACTTTCTTTTTTCCCCTTATCTCATCTCCAAAAAAGAGACAGAGATGAGATAGGTTGCAACGACTGTATAAATGTACACAGCTATGATTTAATTAAAAAATAAATAAATAAAATAAAAAGAGAAAGTACGTGTTCCACGACAATGAGAAACACTCTGATGTAGTTTTTTTGGTCATACATTCTAAATAGAAGAGAAAACTTTAACAAGAGACTCCTTAGATATCATGTGTGCCCTATCTTATCTATGACTAAGAAACTTTTCAACGCTTGTATGACCGTCTTCCCTTCCTTGGATCCTCAGATTTATTAAATAGCACTTAATGCTGTTTTGTAGAATACAGGAGTTCAAGAGCAGCTCTGCTGTCCCTTATTGAAAGCCAGCACCGAGGTGACATCAGTTCTCTCTGGTTTAGTCACCTAAAGGAATCTAAATACCACTGAAAATAATCCATCTTACCGTTTTGAATTAGATCTTCTACAGACAAAATCAAAACTAGTAGAAACACAGAATTCATAGAAAACTCATTCACAATCAAATGGCCTTCTTTACCAAGCTGAACCCAAGCACGGGTAAGATGTGAGGTTTTTCTTGGCTTCCAGTGTGCACGTTAGCCTGTGAAAAATGTTCAATGAAGTACTTTTGGTTTCAATTTCAAATAGTCCAAAATTGTTATTAGATGATGACATGAAAAACTCACTGGTAAGTTATATAATTAGAATTTTGTTGTACATAACCTTTAAAAACAAGAAGAAAATATGACTCACACGTGAAACTATTTACTATACATTTATAAAATTAAATATAGAGGGATTTAAATTATAAAATTAAAGAGGGATCTAATTAAGAGTGCTAAGGCCATATTCAGCATGCCACTTCAAAGAAAAACTCTTGGTCTACATGACACAAGAAGTGTGAGGTGAGTGCCCTATATAGAACTCATGCAATAGTGACGTCAACAAGTATCACGTTTGTGGGAAATGGCACCTCCTTCAAGCATACTACCACTCTGATCCAGTCTGTTTATACTACATATAGACAAGGCTGTGGTTTTCAATATTGTTGCATTATTTAGCAACACCTTCTAACAAACCACCCTGAAATTTAGTGCCTAAAACGATATATGACAGTCTTGTTTTTCACAAATCTGAAGTTGGCTGGGTGGTTCTACTACTCTGGGCCAGCCTTGGTCAATCCCTTCTGGATTTGCTCTGAGGTCAGCTGGCAGACTGACTGAGGTCTGGCTGGTTTAGAATGACCTCAGTTAGCATTCCATGTGGTCTCTCTGCCTCCAGTGGGCTAGCCTGCACTTGATCTTCAGCAACAGCAGGGGTCTAAGAAAAAAAAGAGATGATCTCAAGTGCTTTTTCCATGTTCTATCTGCAACACATCTGCTAACAGTCAATTGGCCAAAGGAAGTCTCATGGCCAAGCCTGGGATCTGCATGGGAGCAATCTACAAAAGTGATAGCAAAAGGAATGGATTCAGAGAAGCTGTTTAATATGAGCGATTTATCATAACTATTCTCAAATAATCCTGAAAATATTTGTCACAAGTCTTTGCTTCACCTTTTCTGTGTGAGTTAACATGCTGCAGTTAATTAATGTGTCTTTTTCTTTTCACTTTCAAAATTACTATTTTCTGTATCCTTTTTTTTTCAAGTCAACACTATGAAGCTTTCATTGATGTGCCACTTTTCTTTCTCTAGGAGGCTTCTATAGATTTGTTTTTCTACATGATCTCTTTTTCTTTATTTGGACCCTGTTATCCGGATATGGTTATTAGCTGGTCAGCTACTCTGTGACAGGGATTGTGACTTTCACTTTTGACTCTTGTTTCCTCAGCATTTAGCTACATTTCCAGGCACTCAACACAGAGCTAAATTGATATTGGAACGTATGGCGGGAACATGGAAGACATGGAGACCAAAAGGGGTGTCACAGTGATCAGGGATGCTAAGAGGAATTGGCAGGTGTACAAAAACTGAGGTTAGATACGAATTCCTTTGTGAAGCAGCATAATGATGCAGAGAATAAGCTGAGGGAGACGCAATCCTAGAAATAGAGATGGTAAGTGCCTCAAGTAGAAGAGAAATTTGTACAAGAGGAAAAGTAACTGGATAAACTGGTAGAAGGAAAACAAAGGCCAATGTCAAAGCTGAAGTTGCAGTTCCTTAAATTCAAAATACTTGGCCTACTTTTTGGAAATATTAAAATTTCTAAATAAAACAAATGCATGGATTGCAGTAATCAGAGCATCCACAGTGTTCTGCCCCACCCAGTGATTTCTTAGTGAGCCACCAGACCGACACCTATGCCAAACCTTTGATGTAACTTCTTGTAATGAGTGCTATGTTTTACAAACACCCAAGCTTGGCATTTGTATAGCAACCAAGTAACCATGCTATAGATCTCCTGTAAATAGAGAGGGCTCGCTGCTCTGTACCAACTCTGTTTATCTGGACATCAACGCAGTTCCCGTAACCCCCAAACCATAAACACACTGTATAAAGAGCAGCTTTCATGCGTGCTCTCGTCTTGTCTTGTGATGTATGCTGTGAGCATTTGTCTACAATTCTGATTCCTTCAGAGAAAGTAAATCTTGAGTGAAGAGAGAAAACGAGTACCATGTGATTGGTATACTGCCATGACATTTTTATAATGCTTTAGAAACATTTATTAATCTCTATGACTGAGTTTTCCTTCTCAGCACTTTAAGAAATAAGACTGCACTTAAGAGAAGACTCATTTCTTCCTGAAGATTGCAACTTCTTGGCGGTGAGAGGCATGAAAGAAAGTATAAGATAGCAAGGGAATACAAACATACTTCAATAGATGCCCCCAAATAATTAGGGCACTATTCTAATTAGAACTACTAGGGATGGTTTTATGTAAGAGTTAACAAGTGAGTTAGGAAGAATTTTAATAGGTATGAGTGAAAAAGAGGAAAAAAGGATAAACAAAGCAGGGTATCAAAGTGAGGTGAATCAGGATGGTCAGAAAACAGCCTTCCTGGGAGCTCATATTGGGAGTATAATTAGAGTCATGCCGTTGATGACCATGAATGCCAGATGTCAGGCCAAGTAATCTGAATTCGTGCACAGCACAGAGTTCATTAGACCAGCAGAAAATGGCAAATGTGTTTGAAAATGGGGTTGAGGCATGGTTACATTTCAGTTTTAGATCTCTTCAGCAAATTGCAGAAATTTATATAGCAGGATTCATGATTATGTTTCAGTTCAAGAACCTGCAGACAAATTCCATACTTTTCATCAATTTCTCTAGAGAACCTGATAATTCAAAAGTTTGACTATCCTGGAGATCTGTTGGGAGAAAATGTCCAATGAATAACCCCATGTTTCCACAAGGTTAGAGTTTTCTAAGCAAAGTGTACTAGTACCTATGTGAAAGGATCATTAAGTAGCTAATCATCTTTGCAAGTTAAAGATAGATACTTCTAGACAGATGTAGAGATTTAGTAAAGTAGTGGCCCTTGCCTCAATAGAAATCACCAAACCATTTTCTACCTTTATAGATTTGCCTATTCCAGATATATTGTCTAAACGGAACCATGCAATATGTAATATTTTCTGACTTGCTTTCTGCATTTGCCATAATATTTTTAAGGCTAATGTTGTAGCATGTATCCATATTCCAGGACTTTTTTTTTTAGACAGAGTCTCACTTTGTCACCCTTGGTAGAGTGCTGTGGCATCACAACTCACAGCAACCTCCACTCTTGGGCTTAGGTGATTCTCTTGCCTCAGTCTCCCGAGTAGCTGGGACTACAGGCGCCCACCACAACACCTGGCTATTTTTTTGCTGCAGTTTAGCTGGGGCTGGGTTGGAACTCACTACCATCAATATATGGGGCTGGTGCCCTACTCACTGAGCCACAGGTGCTGCCCTGTACTCCAGTATTTTTTATTGCCCATAGTATTTCAATGCATAAACCACATTGTATTTACACATTCATCAATTAGTAGGAATTTGAGTTATTTCTATGATTGATTGTTATTATTATTTTTGTGATCAATTTTTTTAATTTCTCTTATTGAAAATAAATTGACCATAAGGTGAAGTTTTGTGTCTATGCCCCTAAATATCTATCATTACACAAGTACAGTTGTTTCATTATGATAGTGTTGTAAGTTTTGAAATTAGAAAGGATGAGTCCTTCAAATTTGTTATTCATTTCATGATTGTTTTGGCTTTTCTGGATCCTTTGAATTTCCATATAGAATGAAAGATCAGCTTGTAAATTTCTGCAAAGAAACCATCTAATATGGTTAACCATCTAAACCAAATATCCAAGATTTCATTAAGGATAGGTTTGAATATGTAAATAACTTAGGGAAGTATTATCGTCTTAGCAATATCAATGCCTTGGCCCATGGACATGGGCTTCTTTCTATTATTTAGCTCTTCCTTATTTTCTTTAAAAAACATTTTGGAGTTTTCAGAGTATATATTTTGCATTTCTTTCTTTGAATATATGCTTAAGTATTTTATTATATGATGCGACTTAAAATGGAGTTTTTAAACTTTATTCTTGCGTTGTTCACTTTAAATATATATAAAAATGGTTAATTTTTCTATATTGATCTTGTGTCCTGAAATCTTGTTCACCTCATTTCTGAGATGTAAAAATGTGCCAGTGGATTCTTCAGTACTGTTTGCGTATCATCCTACATCTCCTGCAAATAGAAGAAAGAGCTGTCCTTCCTTTCTAGTCTAACTGGAGGACAATAAATTGGAGCATTTCTTCTCCTTGCTATTATCATTTATAGGCTGGACCCATCCACTGAACTACAGAGCCTAGTTAGCAGCTCTGCTTATGGCTAATTGGGCCCTCTCTGTGTCCCATTTAGACCAATGGATGCTAATGGCTTCTTGCTATTCTTGGCCCTAGGGCACTACATCAACCCTTGTTCATTTCTTCTAGCCTTACTCAGACAACTTTTCTACCTCATAGTCTCTTCTGAATTATATTTTAATATATCAAAATGCATAAGAATCTAAAACATAATATAAAATGACACAATAATTTGCATTGTTCAAAACTACATTATTTTGTTCAATGCTAAGTATGGGGGAACTTAAAAACCTGATATTTTAAATCCTAAACTATTTCTAATTTGCCTTTTCTTTCAAGATTTAGAAATACAAGGCAAAGTGCACTAAAACAATATGCAGCATTTATACTCACTATTTTGAGAAGCTTTCTAATATTTATATATTTATAAATTTGGAATCTATTAAAACATCATGAATAATGCTTCATTTGTCTTTCAGTTGTTGGTTGTATATGTAGAGTCATAAAGAACTATTTTTTTCAAATTATAAATTAGATATACTTCAAGTTAACCTAAGGCTTATTTTTATTTGAGGGAAGAAAATGCTCGGTTTTAATAACTGCCCATAAGTGATACATGAAAAGTATTCACATTAAAGTAGTTCTTATACTTCAGTATCCCAAACATATCAGTCTATTTTAAAATAACTTTTGTTGAAATTCATCAAAATTTTCAAGGAAAACTGGGCCTGGAACAATTATTCTTTCCTTATTGTTGCTTTTAGTGTCTTACACAGAGACCAGTTACTGACTGAGACAGATTTTGAAAGCAAAAGAAATTTCTAGGAAGGCAGCATCTTTGTTAGGAAAATTACAGATTTTAATTTAAAAATACTATACTTAACATTTCAATTGTCTGTATGTTTCACTTTTATTTAAAATCCGAAGACTAGTGGATAAAATCTGGGAGTAAATAGGATTTTTTCCTTTGAAAACAATTTAGGACAAAATTTGGAAGTAAATAGGATTTTTGTCTTTGAAAACCATTTAAATGTCATACGTTTCAGACCCAGCAGGGAAATATTTCTCCATATAAGGTAGATAAATGCCTTCTTATCTACGTGTCTCCAGTGCTGTTCCATAGAAGAAACGCAGGTTCTTTAGCCTTGTCTGCTTTATGGAATTAACTATATTTTTCCACTGTTCAACTTAGAGTAAGTTTCATTCTCTTTTCCCCACCTCCTCCCCAGAATGCAGGCTGTGGACGTTGTCACACTGGCCTGTGGAATATTATCTTTCAACATATGCAGCCGATTGTACAGGGGTCTGTATCTCTGTTGCTTTGATCTTTCCAACTTAAAAGAATGCAAATGTCATTACTGGGGATTGCTTTGGAAAGATCTTAAATCATGAGTAATTCCATCTTTTGGTGTGAGGAATGACTGTCCACAGAAACTAGGAAGTGAAGACACATTAAATCCCCAGGCTCTTGTGTATTTTAATTTATCATAAGAAGGTCTCAGGGCCTGAATGCCCATATTAATTTATGTCTGTAGGTAGTTATGAATACAGATTACTTTATAGCTTCCAAAGTATGTCCCAGATACATCATTTTATGTAGTATGTGGTCTTCATCTAAGTAACAGAAATAGGGTTGCAAACCTTCTCCCCAAACTCCCGTCTACTCTTCTTCACACCACTGTGAAAACAACTGCTGGACCATCTGCGCAGGACTTGACATGGATGGCCAAAACCTGCCCTACTGACATTCATGCATTTTATTTAAAGCCAAAGCAGAGATATTTACAGTTGACCATCTAAATGACAGGAGTGGCATGTTCTGTTCATGATTTTCTTCATTAAGGCAAGGAGAGAAAGAATAAAATTGACTTCTTCTACTCTAGTAAAACAAGGCTATGTTATTTTTATCTCATAGAAGCGATACTTTCACATCCAGGAGTTTAGACAGACTCACACCAACCTTATTCATGATATAAACTAAATGTGGATTTGGGCACTTACAAACATGGAGGAGCAGCAATTTCCTTTTTTCCCTCTATCACATTTTTATTGATATATCAATATATCCCTAATTAATTGATCTATACCAAAAATGACAAACAGAACTGATAGCTCAGATCACGTCGATTGCAACCAGATTATTCTGCAAGTAGAACACATTGTAAAATGGATATTTAATAAAAAAGAATTCTTCTACGAAACTATACTTTTATTGTGTTCAAAAGCACATGCTATCAAAAGTGTCAGGGATTTAAAATCTCTATATATTATATTTTAAAATTTAAATTTAAATACCAATACATTGGAGAAAAGGGATCACATACTCTTGCAATCTGGCAGTGCAAAGATTACATTGCATTTCATTACAATGCAACGAAAACTTTTAATAAAGTACTGACTACCTTGGAAATATCTAATTCTACTAATACATTATAGCATGTTTTGATAAGTCAGAAAGTTTGAAATGATGATTGCTTCTGCAGCAACTGGATATTCACAAATCTATCACTGGTTATTAGAAATAAAAATAAGAAAAATAGGAGCAGAAATTTAGAAAAAGAGGCAGCTAAAAAGATCGGCAACACAGAGATAACCCCGACTGTAGTATTATTATTTGGTCTAGGTTTAGAATTACATTATATATTCTTTCTAAGTCTGTTAGTCAGCAAATGTACTTCTCCCTTTTAGGAATATCAACCAAAAATATTTACTGAGATACTGTCATAAGCCGAGCTCTATATTTAGGCTATAATTCTTTCACTATTTGCAATAAGGTTTAACCAGAAAGTTTACACAGAGTTAAAAAGTGACCAGATATTTAAAATGACTCAAACTGAATATGCTTTGTTTAGTTCAGGTCTGTTAAATATCAGTGGTGGACATGCCAACCTTGCATAAGTTCAGCACTTAAATCGGTTAGCTATCGCACGCTGATAAATGGCAAATAGGCAAAGATGACATTCTAAACTAAGTGATCCTGAGAAGGTGAGGTTTGAACCCTCTTGAAGCCCATGCATGGACACATACGCAGACACACATACACACACATTCACACACACACATAGACTTTGTTGCTTCTCAGAAAATAATTTCAACTAACAATGCTAACATTTTGGGAAATAAGCATGGAGGAAGACAAGGGGGAGTCCATGTTAGTGTCATCAAAAAAATGCCGATACAGCTCGGCTCTTCTTTAAATAGGATACTTGGGTCAGGAACAAAGACTGTTGGAAAAAAGAGTTTAATAATCACCAATCTTCTCAAAGCAAGGGACAAAACAGCCACTGTAGGATTTCAAATCCGTCAACAATCTCTCCTAGAGTTCACTCATCACAGGGCCCCTGGAATTAACAAGCACTCAGGCTCACCCACTTCAAAGACCACGGGGAACCCCCCTCTTCAACAAAAGTCTCCTTTGAGCCTATGTGGAGTGATTTTATTTTTTTCTTACTCTTCATCCCAGAGGTTAATGCGCAGGTTTGTTCATGCAATGATCCTGAACAACAGACTCTGCAAACCTAAACACTTCCTGGCTTTCTTCCCAATTAAAATACATGGAGAAAGTTATTGTGATTCAAGTGATATCCTAGGTATTGAGTTTTATAAAAGCCTGTAATTTAAGAGATACAACATTTAATTGGGTTTATGTTGTGGCTAAACTATAGCTTGCAGTGATACAAAATTAAAAATCCTATCTCGTGATTAAGAATAATAACGTAGTGATTATAGGTTTCAAGGACTTTCTGAACCATCTGTGTGACATAAATCCTAAGTTATCTATAGCATGCGTTTTTAAAATAGATTTTCACAAAATGTTTATAATCACATCTTAAATTCTCTTGGAGATGTCTTGGTGTCAGGAACATGACACTTACTTATCCTTGCCTTGGTTCATTTCTCTGTATGTGTTGTAGGGAAACACTTTCTTTTCTAAAATTTATGTATAATAGAAAGGAGTGATAATTTTTCACATGGCAGACACTCTCCTGCTCTTCACCACATGAAATCGACGCTGTGTATTACTCTGTTGCACAAATGAAGAAGCTAAAATGTGGAGCAGTTGGGTCACCTGCCTGAGACTCCAGATTCTCCCTTAGCTGCCCCTTCTCTTCACAAGACCTTAAGCTGCCCATCTCTCACTGCAGCCGAGCTCAGATCCATCCTCCCCTAGGATCCCGCTCTGACCACTTGGACTCCGTATCCTCTGCTGCATCTCTGGTGCCATGTCATTCATTTGGAACTTACCATGTATCATTTGGCACTGTCGCTATCTAAGCTGACTAAGAGCTTCTGGTATGCAGATCCCAACTTCTGTATCATCAAGGACCTAAGCCCAGTGTCATCCCTGTGACTCAAAGCTTAGCAAACAGCTGCTTGGCTTTATAACCTTGTCGAAGGATGAAAATGGATGCATATTAAGAAATGCTTTTTTCAAATATAGTTTTGAATTGCAGAATAATATTTTGATATTATCATGTCCATTATTGTGTATCTAGAGTATTTACCATGACACAAATGGAGGAGAAAGAAAAATAAAAGTGTTTGTTAATTTTTGCATCTGATAATGATTACCCAAGTCACAGCTATCGAAAGTAGGCACTGATTACAGTCAAAGAAGGTTTCACAAGCCCCAGTGAGAACAGATTGCTTAACACAGAGGCAAATTTTTATTCCATGAAACATAGACCGAGAAACGGGCATGACTGGGAAAGTCCCTCCTCCACTCTCCTTGGAAGTAAAGAATCTCTGGGCCACTTTTCCTTTGATGTTAGGAACAAGGACTCCAAACCAACATAGATTTTTTTTCTCTCTTGGCACTAATAATAATTTTCTCAAGTTTTCCAATTTCAACCACTAGATGTCACACAGAGACTATAAAGTAGATTACCTTAGTAATTCTTTTACATCAAACATTACGAATTTGGGGAACTTCAAAATTTAAGGTGGTTTGGGAAAATTGTAAGCACCAGGCATTGAAGAAGCAGGCCTGTACAATTCATTTCATAGGTTGTATATGCATAGTTTATGGCAAAAATATATGTAAAATGGAAAGGGCCATCTAAACACTGCAAATTGTTATTTCAGGAACCTGAAAAAATAATGTAAATAGATTCAAGAGAAAGAGATTTTAAAGTCTCTCTCATCAGTAATTGTGTATTTTATTCTGGTGGGAGAAACCAGAATACAAGCTACTGAAAAGAAAAAAAGAGTCATACAATAGAAAAAAAAAAGAGGAATTTGACCTAGAAGGGGTTTTGGATTATTGTATTAGTTTGGCCATGTGGGAACTGAGTCTATAAAAGGAGAAGACTATCTAACAAGCAATGATTGTGAAGATTCAATACAATGCAGTATATGGATCATTTGGAAAAAGTATTGACAACAGTGTAGGTATTCAATAACCTGACCATCTCCTACACCTGACCAATTGTTTTAATTCAAAATTATCCCCATAAGTAAACTATTATGTGAAAAAATTTATAATAGAATTTCAAAGCCCACATGGGGAATTTATCAATTAAAAGAGGAGAAGCAAGGATGACGTACACAGGAGGTCAATATGAGTCTAGTTTTAAAGGGTGGCTTGGTGTTCCTCAGGGAGACATAGAAAGCTATTCCAGATCATGGGAGTGGCATTGCTTGAGAGGTAGCAAGTGTGGGCAATTGGATAAATGTCAAGAGCTACATTCATTAAGCCTGAAATAGGCATTGATGGTGGGTGAGTGTGATGAATCTGAATATTGGAATAGGACTTTTTTGTCAGGCAGGAGGAAAGTATAAATGTTCAAATAAGCTATAAAAAGTAATCTAGAATTTTTTTGTATGTTCAGTAATATTTTTTAATTGACTGTAGGTGAGTCACAGAATTAGATGCATGTTTTACAGAGATTTCTCTTTGAGTCTGAAAGTTGTCTTTGAGGCGTCTAAGGGGAGAAGCTGGTTAATTGACTGCAAAAATGGGTTTGAACCTAACCCCAGGCAATGGTAAGTGGCAGAGATGGAGCACATTAAAAAGACACACACAGACTGAAAGGTCCTAGGAAATAAAGGAGATTTGATGCAGAATTCGGGGTTCTCATTAAGTCAATAAGAGGGAAAGGAATACTTCCTAACTGAGATGGTGCAGAAAAGGAGATGACCAGTTTAGAGGGGAATAGGGCAAATGCCTTAACCTATCAGGAACTGTCAATTTCTTTCTGCAAAGCATTAAAGAGAGGTAGAGGTTCCGTTGTCAGCAAGCAGCAAGTGAGAGATGGAATAAGTGCAAGGAGACCAAGTTGTCCAGAAAGAGTGCACTAGATTGAAAACAAAAGAGCATCTGGCTTTATACACAGGAATATTTTAGAAATGGTAAGCGAAAGAGGGAAACGTGTCTGCAGATACCAGCCTGGGTGTAGAAGCAAAAGAGAATTTCCCAGTCATTTCTTCATCTTTTATAACTGGACGAGCCTCCATTGGTGGGAAGGGAAAGTAAGAAGATGCTGAAAGGAGGCCACTGCCCTCTTGATAATAAAAATTCTGGAGGAAGGAAAATAAGATGGGATCTGGATCCAGACAGGGCTGACTGGAAAGATAAGGATTCCTCCAAACAGACTTCAAAATAGAAACAACAATAAACCAACATAAGCATAAGGAAGGGCAACCAAATGTGCAGAAGGAAACCATAAAACATCTCACCCATCACCCTAAAATTTGTTTCAAATCGAGAGAAAATTTGGAAAATAGAAATCATCACCTTAACTAATATTGGAAGCACAATATTAGATATGAAAACCTCTCTACAGTACATGACAGTATGTTTCCACAACATTTCTGTCAGTAAGACTGCTGTGACAGCTTCTTAACAAGTAGAAGGAGCGGAAGACAGAGAAAACTGATTTTAATTCTACTGAGAGCTTGATTTCAAATCCGCACACCCCAACTACGTAATGCTGTACACAGGGAACTCATTGTTTATTTTCATAGTTGCTGCTTTATTTAAATTTCGTTTCTAAATTTTATATTTGGCAGGACCTATAATGAAAACAAGCCAGTTTATATATTTTTCTTATTCCAAGGTGTGTACGTGTGTGCGTGTGTGTGTGTTTTAATTTCTAGTGGACTGCCCAGATGTAAGAATCAGTTTTGGAGACATGGAGACCCATGTGAAAGTGTTTATATACATGGGAGTAAAGATCACTCATGCTCAAATCCTAATTTAAATCACTTTTGCCTCAGTAATATTAAAACTGTGTAACATTTGTCAACTTTTCTACTCCCCCTTCTCTCCTGCATTCTTGCTCAGAAATCAATTAAGTTCAATTCAGGTGTCTTCATTAATAAGATACTTCAACGTCAGGTTTTGAAAGTTCTTGCAAGCAGATCCCACATCCTTATAACTCTTCACAATAAAACATTCACTACTGTAAGGTATGTGTGTCTAGATGGTGAAGTTATTGTTAGGGAAAAAAAAATGAAAGCATTTGGTAACCATGGCAATAGAGATGTTTCAAAAAAATATGAACTCTTTTTCCTTGAAGAAATTAGGTATTTTACTTGACTGGTACTTAGGGATCCAAGTCTAAAAGAGAAAAATAGGAATTTTTAAGGCCAAGTATTTTAATCTTTTCTTTTTCCTTTTTTCTTTTTTTTTTTATTGAAATTGTTTACCCAGCCACATCTGACAAAATAAAGGATTAAACTTGAGGCTGGAGAAATAAATTGCTGCTATAATTGACCAGCACCCTAGTACATGTTAGAGTAAGTAAATACAGCTGATTCTTATTTCTCAACAATTTAAGCAATAATAGTACTCAAAAATTAAATTTCTTTTTTATGTTACTTTTTTCTCTAAAAACACACAAAAAGTAAATATTCTGATTACACAGACATGTTCTCGTGTTAGTCATTGTTCAACAATATGGTCCAACTTCTACAATGATGTTTAACAATTCCTTTATGCCACCAAGACTCTGAGATGCTATTGACCATGAATTATCATGTGAATCAGGCTAGTTTGGGCATACGTTTAGAGTTGAGTGTGCGTTGTTTCTGGATTCTTCCAAAATGATGATGATAAGTGAGATATGGATCTAGAAATCAGCCTACAAGAGAACTCTTCATAATAAACTCAAGAAAAAAGTGAGGTTTATAGATGGGTCCGGGGAGATGTCACTTTTAAGGAAAGGCTTAAATAGAACAGCAGCACAGAAGTCACTTTGATAATAAGATGTCAGAAAAAGAACAAAAATATTTCACAATATAGCAGCATTTCAAGCCTGTGTATGAATAAGATGCGGTGAACAAATCCGTGTTTAGTCTACTAAAAATGAGGACAGTGGAATGGTTATGCCAATAATTTTATGGAATTGCCGTGACTTCTTTAAAGATTTGATCTTGTTAACTAGCCACAGGACGCGTAAAATACTAAGTTGATTAGAATGTTTCATTTGCATGAAATACTTATTTTCTACTAATTTTAGAAAAACTGAATTTTAATGTATATAACCCAAGATTAATGCATGCATGTGTGTGCACACATAAAAATTCAGAGACAGAGAGAAAACACTAAGTATTATTTTTCTTGTGAGAAAGGAAAAACAAAGATTTGTCTTTGTATCTTTCTCCAATGAAGAGAGATTTCCATTTGCTGTATAATAACTTTTGTGTAGCATTTTGTTCTCAATTGGGAAAAAAAGGAAATAAATACAAGGTATTTAAATATAAATAGAAAGGTAGTGTGCCATTCTCTTTAATAGGTAAGAGTATGTTTTATAAAGGTAGGATGCCTTTCTTTTTAATAGATAAGAATATGTTTTGATGTTTACATTATTTTCTTCTGTGGAAGAAAAACTTCTAAATAGGCATGCCTTTTCTAAACTTTCTCCTGTTTAGAAAAGAATAGATAGAAGAAAGAAAAGAAAGAAAGAAAGAGTCTTAGTCCATTTTGTGGTGCTGTGGCAAAATAAATTGTTTAATTTCTAACAAACAGAGATTCATTCCTTACAATTTGGGGGCTGAAAGGTCCAAGGCTAGGAGCCTTAATCTGGTGAGGGCTTTCTTACTGTATCATTCCACATGGAAGGTAAAAGGCAAGAGAACATGTACACAGGTGAGACAAAAATAGAAAAGGAGCCAAACTCATTGTTTTTGTATAAGAATACGCTTCCCAGATAACTAATCGACTCCTGAAAAAATGTCACTAATCACTTTTTAATAGTCCCACCTCTCAACTCTGTTGCTTTTGGGATTAAGTTTCCAATGCATAAACTTTGTGGACACATTGAAATCACGATAGATAGATAGATAGATAGGTAGGTAGATAGATAAATAATACGTTTTCTTCAAGATATACATAAAACTTTACTACTACAATCATAATTCCTAACAACAGGAGATTTCTTCTCTGAATGTCTTACTTGCAATTGGTTAATTGACAATGAATTTATTTTTTAAGGCACTAATCCCATTCTACACACACACAAGCACACACACACAGGTCTGGGTATGTACATGTGTGTTGTCAGATACATAAAACAGTATTTTAGGGGCTTTGCATCTATCAGTTCATTTAATCCTCTCAGGAACATTGATGTATCATTACGTACGTGTTAGAAATAAACTAAAGGAAAATAGTTTGTGTGAATTTTGCACCACGTAGCTTGAAATTGGCAGAGGTATGAATAGAATTTTGGAATCTCAACTCTTTTTTTGTTATTTATTTATTTATCATTTTTATTAAATCATAACTGTGTCCATTAATACTATCATGGGGTACAGTGTGCTGTTTTTATATACAATATGAAATATTTTCATCCAACTGATTAACATAGCCTTCATGTCATTTTCTTAGTTATTGTGTTAAGACATTTACATTCGACATTTAGAAAAATTCACATGTACCTTTGTAAGATGCACCATAGGCATGGTCCCACCAATTACCCTCCCTCCACTCATCCTCCCCTTTCCCTTCCCCTCCCTCTTCCCTTTACCCATATTCTTGGGCTATAATTGGTTTATAGTTTTCCTATGAAAGCTATAAATTAGTTTTATAGTAGGGTTGAGTACATTGAATACTTTTTCTTCCATTCTTGAGATACTTTGCTAAGAAGAATATTTTCCAGCTCCATCCATGTAAACACGAAGGAGATAAAGTCTCCACCTTTAGGGCTGCATAGTATTCCATGGTATACATATACACAATTTATTGATCCATTCATGGGTTGATGGGCACTTGGGCTTCTTCCATGACCTAGGAATTATGAATTGGGCTGTAATAAACATTCTGGTATAAACATCTTTGTTGTAGTGTGATTTTTGGTCTTCTGGATATATACCTAGTAGAGGAATTATAGGATCAAATGGCAGGTCTATTTTTAGTTTTCTAAGTGTTCTCCAGACGTCTTTCCAAAAGGAATATATTAGTTTGCATTCCCACCAGCAGTGTAGAAGTGTTCCCTTTCTCCACAACTACTCCAGCATCTGTGATTTTGTGATTTTGTGATATGGGCTAATCTTACTGGGGTTAGATGATATCTCAAAGTAGCTTTGATTTGCATTTCTCTGATGATTAAGGATGGTGAGCATTTTTTCATATATCTATAGCCCACGTGCCTGTCTTCTTCAGAGAAGTTTTTCTTCAGGTCCCTTGCCCACCCTGAGATGGGATCACTTGTTCTCTTCTTGCTAAAGCATTTGAGTTCTCCTGTGGATTCTGGCTTCTGCACAGCCAAGAACACAGTGAGTAAAGCAAGAAGTCAGCCCTCAGAATGGGAGAAGATATTTGCTGGTTATGTCTCCAACAAAGGTTCAGCTCTTTAATAGCTAAGTTCTCATTGTTATTAGATGAAGATTGCTCTTATATATTCAATCCTAGATATATTACAAATGTATGAAACTATAAAAGTAAGCATGCCTATTTTGATAAATATATAATTTGCAACTAAAAATATTAACTCAGTTGCATTAATATAATATGGAAATCACATTTTATAACTTTGGAATAAAGTTAATAACATATTAACTCTGTTGTCTACTTGGGGACATGTAAATGGGAAAAACATTGGATGCTAGTTAAGATTTATAGTCTAATAAATAAATCACATTTATGATGCTAAGTATTAGAAGTGACAGTCTGATTATTTCTAATATCTATATTTTAGGTATATTATATATATTCAGACTCTGAAGTTAATTTTCTCTTTTTAGGCTGGTTATATAAAGTGACGGATGAGCTACCTCAGAAATCAAAATATAAACATGTCTTTAGCATTGTATGCTTCACTCAGTGTACGTTATTTCTACAGGAACTTTAGTTTCAGCAAAGTTTTAGAGTTAACAGAAAAATTGTGAAGATAACACAAGAAATTTCCACCTACTCTACCCCCAGTTTCTTTTGTGATCAATAACTTTCCTTGGCAGGGTATATCTGTTACAAGCAAATCCTGATGCTAATACATCATCATTAACTAACGTTCATAGTTAATTTTTATTTTCTTAGGTTTCTTAAATATAATGATCTTTTTCTTTTACAGAAACAACTCAGGATGGAACATCATGTTTCATTAGTCTTCCCTTAGCTCTGATAGTTTCTCAGTATTTTCTTAGTTCGGATGTCCTTGAGGAATACCGGTCAAATATTTTGCGGGATGCCCCTCTATTAGAATTTAGTTGATGTTTTTCTCGTGGATAGTCTTATTATGGATTTGAGAGAGGAAGACCGTAGAGATAAAATGCCATTTTCATAGTATCATATCAAGATTGCCTACTATCATCACGACTTATTTACTAAAGATGTTGATTTTTGACCCCTTGCCTGAGATAGCATTTTGCAGATTTCTCTTCTACAAACTATTCTTTATTGCCCCCCTTCGTACTTTACTATTGGGCATAAAGTCACAACATGTAGCCTTTTCTTAAGGAGTAAAGAATTTTGCCACAAGCTCCTGGAGGAGCATTTGAAAGTCTTCTGGATGAAAGATTTGTCTTCTTTTCCCATGTATGTACTTACTCTGTCATTTATTTATGTCAGTGTGGACTCATAGGTATTTATTTTATACTTTGCTTTAGCATCCAATACTACTCTATGTTGTTGCTGAACTTGGGAGCTTTGCTCACTGAGAGCTCTTTGAGTGGGTTTCTGTGACCTTTGACACAGCTTATCAAGTTTTGGTTTGTTAGCACAATCTTTCTTCCTGTCACTTCATGGTGCTCTGGGCTCACTTGTACATTTCCCTGCACAAAACAGGGTTCCTCTTACTGGATAATGGCATTAGAGACCGGGATCTGAGTGCTAGAAGTACTTGTTATTGAGGAGCCCTTGTTTCTAGTCCCCCTCAGCTGATGCAGCAAGGAAATGCATATGTGAACACTGACGTGTGTGTATATGCAGACCTCTGACTATTTCTGTATGTAACGTATGGATATATATACTGAGTTGTTCATGAGTTTTTATTTATGTCTCCAACTTTAATTTGTTACAATACCGATCATTCTAGTTTCTTCCCCTTGATTATCATTAAATTACAACTATAGCAGTGAAAAACTTAACTCCCATGAGACAGATTTGGTTCAATAAAGAGCCATAACCCCCTGCAATCCCAATATTAGGAATCTACCCAGAAGAAAAAAATCATTTTACCACAAGGATGTTTTCACTAGAATTTTTACTGCAGCTCAGTTCACAATTGCCAAGAGATGGAAGCAACTCAAATATCCATTAACCCGTGAATGGATTAACACACTGATATGTGTATACCATGGAATACTATTCAGTCACAAGAAAAAATGGAGACTCGACATCTTTTGTGTTTGCCTGGATGGAGTGGAAACACATTATTCATAGTGAAGTATGACAAGGAAGGAAAACAAGTAACCAATGTACCTAATATTAATATGGAACTAATAAATAAACAACTATAAACCCACATGAAAAACACAAGTATATTCTAGTGAGGAGGTGTGTAGAAGAGGGAAGGGGGGGTGACTGACAGGGTGACCCTAGGAAGTCACCTAATGAGCACAACGTGAGGGTGCACAGGCCCCCTTGGTGAAGGTCTCAAACTCAACTTGAACTTCACCTTACAAATAAAAACAAGGTAACCTCAACATTTATACCCTCATATCAATTTGGAATTAAAAAATGATAAGTAAAAGGTGTCATAAACACCAAGCAATGTCTCTGAAAAAACAAGAGAAAGCAGAGAAACTGGCCTACACCAACTAGAACCCAGATGCCTATGAAAAATGACCTCTGTTTATCTTCACTGCTCCTTATGTCCCTGCTTATAATATATGAGTGTAGTAAACGGAACTGCCACCAGGGATGCTGCAGTTTACAGATGCTATGGCAACTCCTAGAATTACTCTATATGGGTGAGAAAGAGAAAGGACCCTTGGAATTCCCCACTCCATTCCCAGAATTCTTAGGAATAATCCCTCCTCTGTTTAATATAAAATTAAATAAAGACCTTAAGACCCCAGAAAGTCAGAGGGTGCTGCTCTCTATTACTCTAAGAGATCGCGGCTGCTACTTCTGTTCTCCTTTTCCCCTAATTCAATACAACTTGATTTTGAGTTACCCTGTTGGCTCATTCTTAAATTTTTCCTCACACAAAGCCAAGAACCTGCTTGGTCTTCAACCAGACCCCACTTTGGGGGTCTGTTTCCCTATGTCTTCAATGTCTACAATCTACTTAATTGTTCTGTTGTGGGATACATTCATCTGAGTTCAGATTTGTTGACCTTTTCCTCTTCCATGGGAAACCAATTAAAGCACTGTATCTATCAGACAAATGGAATTTATTTATAACTTATCAAAAATATCTTAGGTCAGCATATTTTTCCTTTGCATTCTGTGAGCTACATAATACTTCACATATCTGTAACACAGTTAGAATTTTCTGTTTCTTCTTCCTTTTTTCTCATGGTTGGCATTTCATCCTGGAATCTCCAGAACTGCTATTTTTTTTATTTGC
Source organism: Galago senegalensis (assembly GCA_963575145.1). NCBI lineage: Eukaryota > Metazoa > Chordata > Mammalia > Primates > Galagidae > Galago > Galago senegalensis. The sequence continues at coordinate 26,976 of CAUYTI010033126.1, read as the reverse complement.
ATTTGTTAACGTCCACTCTTCTTCGAAGTTCTGTGGTTTTGAAAAATGCAGAAAGCCATGTATCCACCATTACAGTATCATGCAGTATAGTTTCATTGAACTAAAAATCTTTTGTGCTTCAATTATTCTTTCATAATTCTCCTATTCCCACAAACATTGGCACCATTGATAGCTTCGGTTATTGTGGAATGTAACATAATCAGAATCATACAGTATGTAACCTTTTCAGAGTGGCTTTTTTCACTTAACCATATGCATTTAAAGTTCCTTTATGTTTTTTCATAGCTTGGTTGCTCATTTATTTTTATCATTGAATATTTTCTCATCATGTGGATGTATCACAGGTTATCTATTCACAACTAACATCATGATTGCTTCCAGTATGAGGTGATTATGAATAAAGCTGCTATAAAGACACAAATAGAGTTTTTACTGTATGTAAAATTTATCAAATGTCACTGCTGAATAATATGTTTAGCTTGATTACGAAGTGCAAAACAGTTTTCCAAAGAATTTGTACTGTTTTTCATCCCTACCAGGAAAGAATGAGGCTTGCTGTTGTTCCACAATCCCTTGGTATTTGGTATTGTAAGAATTTGGGATTTTAATGATTCTAATATGTGAGTAGTGGTTCCCAATTCTTGTTTTATTTTTGAAATTCCCTAGTAACAAATGACTCTGAACAACCTTTATATATTTATTTTCCACCTGTATATCTTCTTTGGTGAGGTGTCTATTCAGATCTTCGACAACTTTTGAATTAGTTTGTATTTTATTCTCAAGTTTTAAAGTTTACTGTATACTTTGGATACAAATCTTTATTTGATGTTTGATTCGCAATTTTTGTTCCCACCGGAGACTTGTCTTTTAATTATACTAACACTGACTTTGGAGAGTTGAAGTTTTTAACTTTAGTAATGTCTCAGCTATTTAAACTTTCTTTTACAGAACATTTTTTTTGAAGGGGTTGCATCTAAATGCTTATTGCCAATTCCAAGGTTATCTGAATTTTCTCTTATATTTATAGTTTTGAATTTAGTTTTATATTCTATTTTTGTTAATATGCATGCTTGTGTATAGAAACTGTGTATATGTATGTGTGGACATCCAAATGTTGCAGCATAATTTACTGCAAAAACTTTTTTTTGAATTACATTTTGCTTCTTTGTCAGAGATTAGTTGACTATATTTGTATTGGTCCATTTCTAGTCTCTCTAGTTCCATTGATCTATATGTCTACTCTTTATTCAATATCACACTGTTTTGACACACTGTAGTTTTACAGTATGTTTTAAAATCAACCAGTATGAGTCATCTGAATTTTTTTCAGTATTTTATTGGTTATTTTGGGTATTCTGTACTTCCATAAAGACTTAGATAGCAATTTGTTGATAACAAAAAGGAATTTTCTAGGACTTGATTTGAATTTCATTGAATCTATATATCAAATAGGGAAGAATTGACATCTAAATAATATTCAATTTTAGTCTTCTAAGACATAAATATCAATACCTCATTTATTTAGATATGTTCTGATCTCTTCAGCAGAGTTTATTCTAGTTTTTCAGATATAGACCTTTGACATATTTATTCAGATTTATATTTAAGATTTTCTTTCATGTATGTTGATAGTGTAAATGGTATTTTGCAGCACTGTTAATAGTAACCAAGATGTGGAATCAATCAAGGTGTATAACAACAGATGAATGGATAGAGAAAAGGTGGCATATATATACCCACACACATATACATATATATACACACACACAGTGGATTATTAGTCAGCCATAAAAAAGAATGAAATCCTCTCATTTGCAATAATATGGATGGAACTGGAGGATATTATGTTAAGTAAAATAAGCCAGGAACAGAGTTAAACACTGCATATTCTCACTCATGTGGAAGCTAAAAAGTTCAATCTAAGAAGTAAAATATAGAACAGAGGATTTAGAGGCTATGAAGTGTTGGGAGAAGGGAGGGACAAGGAGAAATTTGTTAAAAGATATAAAATTATAGTTAGATAGGAGGAATAAAATTCTATACCACTATAGGATTACTACAGTCAATAAAAACATACAGATTCAAACAGATAGAAGGAAGGTAGTGAATGTTCTCAACATGAAAAAATGATCAATGTTTGAGATGATGGACTTGGTAATTACACTGATATCATTATTCATCATATGTATGAAAACATCACCATACACTCCATGAATATGTGCAATTATGAGTTAATTTAAAAGACAAATGAAATTCAATTAAAAGAGAAAAAAGAATTTCAATGGCTTCTATTTGCTCATTGCAAAACGTGACTTTTAAAATTAGCAATTAACTTGATATGTTGACCTTATTTCTGATATATTGTTATAGTTGCTATCATATCCAGAAGGTTTGTCACATAGACAATGACATCATCTGAGAACAGTCTTATATCTTTCTTTTCTATAAAGGTTTTCTATTCCTTCCTTGTATTATTGAACTAGCTAAGATTTTCAATATAACACTGAATAAAAATGATGAGAAAAGTCATCTTTATCTTGTTTCCAATCTTAGGAGGAATATGTCTAGTCTCCCAATATTAAACATCTATAGAATTTTTACCTCTGTTCTTCATCAAATGTAGGGAATGTCTTCCCTTTCCATATATAATTTGCTAAGAATTTTTATTATGACTGGGTGTTGGATTTCATCACATGACTTTTCTGTATCCATTGATATAATTATATGATTTTCTTCTTCATTAATCTGTAGTGTGGTAGAGAGCACTGACCTTCAGGTATACTTGTGGAATATCTTTTCACACATGAAATAAGTCTCACTTAGTCATGCTATAGAATTATTTTTACATATTGTTTGATTTTATTTAGTAATATTTTATTGAGAATTTTCACATATGCATTTATAAAAATCTTCATATGTATCTGTGATTTTAATTTTACTTTCTATAATGGCTTCATCTAATTTTAGTATTAGGATGATAATGGGTTCATAGAATGAGTTAGAAAGCATTCCCCATTTTTCTGCTTCCTGAAAGAGATTGCTAAAAATTGGAACAATTTCTTCCAAAATATTTGGTATGATTCACCAGTGAAAGCATCTTAACCTTGAGCTTTCTTTCTCATTTGGGAAGTTGGTAAGTATTGATTGAGGTATTTCAGGAGTCCTCAAACTGTTGCCCATGGGCCACATGCAGCCCACCTAGGACATTTATCCAGCTTGCCTGCTTAGCAGCCAACTTGTCCAGGGGCCCACAGTCCGGCCCTCCAATGGTCTGAGGGACAGGGAACTGGCCCCCTGTTTAAAAAGTTTGAGGGCCCCTCAACTTGACTAGATCACAGTATCCAGTGTTTAAATGTTGTTTCGAGGTAGGTCTACAGAATGTAGTTATGGAAGAGATTGGCATTATAATCAGCATACTGAGTAAACTTAATTGCCCTCTTCAGGTGGGTGATTATCATTTAATTCACAGGGGGCCTAAAAAGGTGTAAGATGGGAGAAATCACTCTTTGTCTTCCTGACTGCTTGAACTGCGTCATCTATCTTTTCCTATATTTGATGCTCCTGAATCTCAGGCCTACTAACTGAAACTAAAATCTGCACTGTTGTCTCTCCAACTTTCTGGCCATCAAACTACACTACTGTGCCTCCAGCTTACAGAGAGCAGATCCATTGCTTCTCTGAAGAACTCTGAATAATGCAGATATTGCTCATGGGAATGGATTTAGAGGAACAGAATTTTAAGAATGTGGTTTCTGAACTGATTCTGCGGTTTCTGGAATTGGCTCTGTGATTGAATTTAAAGATGCTAATGACTCTATTTCCAGTAGTAAAGAGAGCACTAATAGTCCAGGACATAATCTAATAATAGAGATACACAAAATGTCTGCACTGACTACTCCTCATCAGCCATTTATAGGAAACAAAGAGCTGAGTGACTGTGTAGATGATTACTTTGAAATTTTTTGAAACCTAATGAATTTAATAAGATTGACTGATTTTTCCCAGTGTCACTGAATAAAGTAAAGAAAGAAAAAGATGAATTCAGGAAATTCAAATTCCCTGAACTCGCAATTACTTGAAAATTACTTGTAATTACTTGAAAAGTAATTCTTATCTCCTGTAACCACAGGGTTGAGATTGCTAAAAATTAAATGAATTATCTCTTCTGTGACTGGCTGAATTACAACATATATTAAACTCCAATCATCTCAGAGTTAAAGAGGTTTTCCAGAAGGAAGTATGTGCTCAGACTCTGTATGGTGCTGATTCTCCCATAGCTTCCATTCATGAATCCAGGAATTAAAGGGAAGAATGGGAGTGAAAATTCTCACTACATCTAGTATCCCATTACCATAATATTTGCTTCCTGTTCCTATCTTCTACTGTGTTTGCCTACAGACCTTAACCCTCAAAAGAGAAACATGTCCACTAGGAGACACAATAATGATTTTATTGATATGATTTTATTGATAAGTTAAGATTTCTACCTGGCCACATTGGACTCCTCATGCCTGTCAATTAACAGGCAAGGAAGGTAGCTCCAGTATTTTCTGGGTAATTGATCCTGACTACCAAGGGGAATTGAACTCATACTATATCATGGAGTTAAAGAAGAATGTATCTAGGGTGACGCCTGTGGCTGAAAGGAGTAGGGTGCTGGCCCCATATACTGGAAGTGGTGGGTAAATACCCAACCCTGGACAAAAACTAAAAAAAAAAAAAAAAAAAAAAAAGAATGTATCTAGAGCATGGGCAATGGGTGTCTCTTAGTATTATCGTGCCTTATAATTAAAGTCAATAAAAAAACACAATGCAATTCAGACAAGTTTACTAATAAAGTACACCTTTTATATGTGAAGGATTAGGTCACCCCATCAGGATGAGTTCTATGAGCTGAGGCACCTGCTGAAGACAAATGTACTAGTGAAGAGCAGAATAAGATAGTGATAAACAATGGCAATGACCATGTAACCAGTTGCAAGAATGAGGATCATAGTTATCATGAGTATTTCTCTTTATTTTGTTACAAATTCATTTGTGTGTGTACATGAAGTTTGTCTGGAAAGTATCCAACTGTATAGTATGACATGTTACATAAGAAATATTATACATAAGGACAATGACTCCCCTTCGATTTAGGCACCTTGGGACCTCACACAGTTCTCTCAGTATCTATTCCACTGTTCGAGCACTTTGTAAAATCCTTTGTTATGAATTGCCATTACCTGCCTTGTCCTATTTTCCTGAATCTACTTAGTGGTCTGAAATATCTTCTTTTTCAAAAGTGATTTTAGTTTGGGGAAAAGCCAGAAGTCACAGGGCAATGAATCAGGGCTTTGGGTGGGTAGTGGGGAAGAGTCATGGGTGATTTGATGTTTCACCAAAGTGATGAAGTTGCCTGTAGCTGCAGCCATTTTTGTCACATTGCATCTCTCACTGATGAAGAACGTTGAAGTAGTGCTTCTTATCAAATGTTGCCCTGAATGATGCACAACACTTTCCCAATCAAGAAACACAGTTAACATGGTTGTGATCTTGCTGTGACTCTACCGTATCTGCTTTGGGCATGGATAACCAGGAGACTTACATTGGGATGATTGAGCATTCATTCTGGATCATAACGATAGACCTATGATTCATCTCTGGTTATGAACTTCTTGAGGAAATCTGTCTCCTTGGTAGTGGTTCGAAGCAAATCATTAGTAAATGCAGTACTGTTTTCCTTCTGCTCTTGCAGCAGAAGCTGTGGAATGCATTTCGCCCCACTATGTGTCATTACAAAATCCTGCATTATAGAATTCTTCTATGTTACAGAATACGTTATAAAATCTCTGGAATCCCCAGATTAGCTTCTAGTTCTCACAGTGTCAGTTGCTGACCTTTGTTGACTGCAACCCAGACCCATTCAACATTCTCAGGTTTTCTGCTTGTTGCAAGCCTGCCAGAGCATACTTTCAATAGATTCTTGACATCTTTGAAGTATTTGTACCCCACTTTTATTTGTGCTGCTCTCATTGCATCATCCCCAAAAGCCTTCTGAATCATTCAAGTAGTTTCTGGGAAGGACTGTTCAAACTTGATACAAAATTTGATGCAAATTCTACTTGTTCAGTCATTTGAATGCTATGACTATATAGAACATGTGCTCACTGAGTGGCACCCCGCACCCTCCTGGCTAGTGCAGTGAGGTTGTCATGCACATTTCGGTCCTCTCTCCTTGGCTGCCAGGTTACATCAGTGTTACCCAAATTATTCTTTGTATCAATAATGGCTGGATACATTCTGAACAGAGACCTCTTGTGTGTGTGTGTGTGTTGGGAGGGTATGTATTTTTGATTTTTTCCAAAAATGAAATTTGATATGTTTCTTATCATGTAACATAAAATATATTGACTTAATGTCATAGCACTTAAGTATTTTAATTTGGCATTATATTATTTAAGTTATAGACCATCAAGCAGAAAAGTAAGTATCTCTTATTGACTTGATCTACTGATGTTTTAGGGGATGGAGTTAGTGTGGTTTCACTTGTATGTAAAATAGATATATTACACTAAGTAAAATGATGTCCTTGTTATTGCCTTTTTTTTGGAGATAAAGTATAGTTCAAAGAGACAAATATATATATGCCATGTAGATAATAGTTGGACTTGTGAAGGCTAATTTTTTCAACTTGATTGAATCAAAGAATGCCCAAACACTACTTCTGGGTGTATATATGAGAATTTTTATAGAAAAGATTAACATTTTAATTAGTAGACTAACTCTATTGACCTTTCCAGTATGGGTGGGTACCATTCAATCCCTTCATGATTAAATAGAACAAAAAAAGATGGAGGAAGAGAGGTTTCACTTTTTTTCTGCTGCAAAACTTGAGCTAGACATCAGTCTTTTCTAGTCCTGGGCATTTCCAAGCCTTAATCCCCAAAGTGGAATTAACACCACAGGTTCTCTTGTTTTCAGCCTTTAAACTACAATACCAGCCTTCCAGGCTCTCAATCTTGAAGAGAGCAGACCACAGGACTCCCTAAGATTTATTTATTTATTTTTCCTCCCTAGGATTTATAATCACATCAACCAATACCTTATAATAAATATCTTTATCTCTCTCTCTCTCTCTCTCTCTCTCTCTCTCTATATATATATATATATATATATATATATTTACATATCCAATTTATTTTTTCTGTTTTGATTTTGTTTCTTCTAAGAATTGTAAGTAATAAATAAATTCAATTCATTTAATAGATATACACCTGTGCAGATGATCTATTTCCTTTGTTTGAGTTTGGTAAGATTGTGTATTTTGGGGATTATTACATTTCATTGGTTATCAAATGTATAGCCAGAAAGTTGTTCACAGTGTCCCTTTAATATCATTTTAATATCCATATGCTCAGGAATGAGGACCCTTCTTTCATTTCTGGTATTAGTCCTTTGCTTTTTGTTTGCCATGATATTGCAAGTATGCAAGATACTACAATAAAAATAAAAAAAAAATGAAGACAAGCATAAAGCACAAAAAAGGAAGGAAGAAGTCATTCTAAAACACAATATTAAAAAGAAAATTTTCATACATGATTCATCCTATAGCAGAATTTAAACATAATTTTCTATGAAAGAAGATACTAAATAAGAGAAGTATGAATGAACTGAGCAGCTTGTAAATTAAGTGAGCAGAGAAGTAAAATGATATCACTATAGAACTAATTACTTAGAAACCATAGGAAAAAAATTAGACAATGTGGGAAATGAAATTAGTAAGAGACAAGCCATAAGGTAGGAGTCTCAGTGCAATCAACTGGCAAAAGACACATAAAGTAATGAGATAGAAGTTTTATTCATAATATACAGGACATGTACATCCAAAATAAAGATAAAGTATGTAGTTGAAGTGAAATACAAGTGTCATTTTAAACATAATTATGTAATAGCAGAAAATATTTCTGATATTTAAAATATTAACCTTAGATCTAAAGGCACATGTTCTTAAGAAATTTTTTAGAAGAACCGATTTTATAACAATCTGGTAAAGTGATTGAATTTCTAGGATAAACAAAGAATTCATCAGGTATCCAGGAACTTACACAGGGAACAAATCTGGCTAGGCTCAAATACCTCCATGGAAAAGTAAAGTGCCAGAAGATAATAGAACAACATTTACAAAACTCTAAGGGAACAAGTATGTCTCAAGAATATTATAACAAGGCAGGTTGTTGTCCAAGTACAAAATGGCAATACTGGCATACCCAATCATGCAAAAATTTGGAGACTATGTCATCCCTCATCCTGTCTTTGAATGAAATTGTGTAAGCGACAGAAGAAGAAAGCATTGCAAAAGACCTGAAATGGTGACGACCAAGCCCATGTACACATAAAATAAAGAGTAAATGCTTATGAGAAATACTTTATAGAAGATTATCAATCAATCATCAATAAAAATAATATATTAAAAAGAATAAATTCAGTTACTAAGATTTAGCTTAGTATTCTACCCTATAGTTTTTAAGTTTTTCAACTGAATATTTGATGTTTTTGCAGAACTTTAAAATAATAATTTTTTGTTACAAATGCAGTAATTTTTTATAATCTGAAGGAAGACAAATTTGATATAAGTAATTTTTTTTATTGTTGGGGATTTATTGAGGATACAAAGAACCAGTTTACATTGATTGCATTTGTTAGGTGAAGTCCCTCTTATAATTGTGTCCCGTGCACACAAGGTGTCACTGTGACCCCCCTCCCCTCCCTCCTTCCCTCTATCTGCCCTCCCCTTCCCCATCCCCCACCACATACTGACATAAGTAATATTTTATTTTATGAAATATAGAAATCCAGTGGAGTTCATTGAAAACCTTGGTTTTCAGGAGAAATCTATTCACATATAAATACTCAGATTCTAAAATCCTCAGATGGTTTAGAAAAGACAAAAGCAAAGCCCTCCCAGTTGTGTGGTGATCCTCCTGCCCACCAGGGTAGGATTAATTCAGTGGGTATTCATCTGGAGTCCAAAATGCAACATCTTATGCTGGGTATTTTGACACTCTGTTTAAAATTGATCGATTTTGTATTAAATTTGGAGATGATACACTTCATTCAATGCCTGACTAAATCTTAAGATGTCTACCATTTCCAGAACAATCCAACCAAACAGAAAATACAGAAGTTTATTTCCCTGCAAGCATGAAGGTCACCAAGCCAACCAGGAATACATTTGCTTTTTACAAAGAATGGTCTGCCCATTTGCTCATTTCAGATTATAATTTAGAAAGCACAGCCAGTGCTCAGTAAATGCATCAATTAAAACCACCATCAAGACTATATAAATTGATTCCTTATGTGGAAAGATAATCCTCAAATGGTTGATGAAAAATTAAATATCTTAGTTCTTATGCTATTTCCTTAGAACCTGAAATAGATTTAGTCAGGTCCTGGTTAATTCTTACACCTGGCTGTGGGTTTTACTTTATCATATTGTCTTTGAATGAACACATTACTCAGAAGTAATAAACATAAATCATGCCACTGTAATGATTATTACCTAATTGGAGAGATTATCATCTTCATATAATTAAATATACAACCCCCAATGGACATGTGTTCTATCACAGAACATGAAGTACAGACACAGGGTGTTTCCATGGTTAATTCAGAGGGTCATACACACAGTCTATGCACTACGTGTTTTCCAACTCTGCTAGACTCAGTGTCTACGCCAAATGCAAGTTCATATTTCCAAAAAGGATGCAGCCCTTTTAAATTCTTTGCCGGGAGACAGGATCATGACAGTGTCCTTTAAAGGAGGAAAAGGGAACTCTTTCCCCTGAGTCTCATTTTATTAAAGAAAAAAATATTTCTACATGCTTAGCCATCACCCTGACGAGACTCACAATTCTTATTTTCACTACCAATTAATTTTATTTAGTTGACCATAATTTATATTTATAAAAATGCAGTTTGGGAAATTATTATAATATATAAAAGAAAATACCAGAGTTATTTCTGGTTTTCATATCTAACATCTCAAAACAGAATATTTCATCAAGTAATTTATGGAGTGCTAATATACAACTGATCTCACCCAATATATTCAATTTAATTCAAAAAGTGAGGAACCTATAAATTTTTGAAGTACTTGCTATTAATTAATGGTTAGTAAAGAAATGCCAGAATATGTTTTCCCTATGAGAATTATTTATTGTGATAATTAATTTGTGAAGCACTTGTGTAGAATTGATGTTGACACAAGAAGCAGTTTTTGTATAATCATTTTGAGCATAATCTTGGAATTGGAACTGGTTTAGGTAATTGCTTTCCCTTGTGTATTGCCTTTTTGTTGCCCCTGTAGCAAATCACTAAAAACTTGGCAGTTTAACAACAAAAATTTGTTCCCTCACAGTTCTGGAGGCCAGAAATCTAAAATCAATATCACTGGATGCAAATTAAGGACCTTGAGGGTATGCCCACTGGGAAGTGGCTAGTGGAAAATCCATTTCTGATTTCTTACAGTTTCTGCCCACATTCCTTGGCTTGTGGCATGTCACTCCAATCATTGCCTCTGTAATCACATTTCCTCTATTCTTCTGTGTGCTCTTATAAATACACATGTTACTGTATTTACGGCCCATCTGGCTAATCCTGGATAATCTTTCATGTCAAGATTTTTAACTATATGCAGTGACTTTTGGTTTTGTTTTGCCTTTCCATATAAGGTAACATTCAAGGAATTAGTAAGGGAATATCTTTTGTGGGATACTTTTTCACCAGCCATGTACTGTTCACTCATTCATTTATTCAATTATGTAGTTAACAAAATTATATAAACACCCAATGGGCTAGGCACTATTGCTGAAAATATAACAGCAACTAAAGAAGAAAAGTCTTTATATTCTCAGAGTTTATATTCTAGTGTAAAGGTTGGAAATTGTTTCTATAAATGTCCTGATAGGAAATACTGTGTATAGACTATACAGTTTCTCTCTTGTAGCTACTGAACTAAATCTTGCTGTTGTAGCATAAAAGCAGCCACCTTCCTAACACAGAAATGAATGGTGTGATTATATTCTAATAAAAATGTCTATACGAAAACAGGAAGCGACCTAGATTTGGCCCAGGGGTCATAGCTGGCTAACTCTTGTTGCAAAAAGATGTAGGAAAGAAAAAAAGCCAGGCAAATATAGAATAAGTCAGATGCTGATAAATGATGTGGATATGAAGAAAGCACATTCAGAGGAATAGGGTGTCCTAATGGGAAGGGTAATGCCAGCTAGGGCGCTAGATAGATCACAAAACCCCAGTGACTTCACAAGGAGGCATTTCTGCAGTGTTTATGTGATGATCAATACTGAGGCTTCTGATCAGTGGGAAGGAACCTGCATCCAGCACTCTGGCATTTGCCCTTCTGAGGACACTAGAATCCTTTCTATTCAGTTGGTGGTTGAGAGAGCGGGTGGAGGATAGCACATGGAAGTGTTTCATAAAGCAGGATGGGAAGATTTGATCAATTCCTCACACATTACATACACTTCCATGCCTACAACCCAGCACTTGACAACATTTAACTTTAAGAAAAGCAAATTATGTAGTTGAGCTGGGCGTCCAGAAGCATTAAAAAAAAAAAAAAAAGAAAAGATTGGAGATCAGTTAGCATCATTTATTTCTGTGAGTGTTCTTTAAAGTAGGGTAACCAGGCCTGAGGAAAGCAGAGGGCTAACATGGCAGACACTACCATTTAAATGAGCTCTGTGTTCCTGAAATTACACCCTACGTTTAAATTAGCTCTGTGCTCCTGCATCTGTCTCTCTTTCTGCAGGCAGATCAGCCGTGTGACTGACAGAGTAGTGGCCCCAGGAATGAGGGAAGAAGAGATACATGCCATGTTCAGCTGGACCCTTAAAACACACTGCAGAATTCTTCTTGCTTTCTCTCTCTCTCTCTCTCTGTCTTTTCTATGTGACTCAAAGTAAAGGAATTTAAGGTGGTGAAATACTCTGTGACAACTTAAATGTCTGCTTGTGGGAGAGCTGGCCGGGTGCTGCCCACTTCTCTCTGGACTGTAACATGAGTAAACAAACAAATAATCCCCCCAGTTGACTATAGTAAACTACTTAGATATGTGATTTTTTAATATATATTTATATAAATATAAAAATTTTATATATTTTTTTTTTCAGTTTTTGGCTGGGGCTGAGTTTGAACACACTACCTTCAGCATATGAGGCTGGCACCCTAGTCCTTTGAGCAACAGACACTGCCCCAGATTTGTCATCTATTTTTTAAAATGGCAAGGACTAATTGCCTTATATTCTGGTGCTGTAGCTATCAGTGAGAAGAGTGAGAAGAGTGTCCCACATGAAGGCCCTGAAGCTGAGTCAAATTTGGCATGTTCAAATATTTTGGGGTGTCAGAAATGGAGTTAGAGCAGAAGAGCAGCAGGAAACGTAGACAGGAGATAAAATGGAAATCATGGAGCACCATTGTTGATCTGCCTTTGACTGTGAGTAAGAGGATTTATGTCCAAAGAGAGGCAGGATCTAATCTTCATTTAAAAATGATCATCCTGCCTGCTGTGTTGAGAAGTGATGTGAGGGGGAGTGAAAGTTGAGCAGGTTCTGAGAAGGACATAGCAATACTGCAGGTACAAGGTGATGACGACTTGAAACAGACAGTTTGGGAGAGGGAGGTTACATATGTGACTTGAGAGAAAAAAATAAATGGAGATAAACACTAGGTTTTCCACGTCAGCATTTGGAATGAAGTGTTTACCATCACTGACGAGATCGAGCATGTTCCAGGCTGTACAACCACAGAGAGTATTTACCTTTGCTGAGCAGAAGACTTCAACATTTTATTGACAGGAGGGAGGAATGTGCGAGACAAAATGTGGACATGCTGAATTTTAGATATTTTTAGACAAACAAGTAAACAGGGAAGGCATTTAAATGTGGAAATATAAATTGAGGGATTATCAATGTATGATGTATGAGACTGGATGATTTCAGTAGGGCAGTGGGTGTTTTAGAGAGAAGATATCAACACACAAAGTTCTAGGGCATCGGGAAGCTCTCAGAGGCTGGAGAGCTGGAATGATGGAACAAAGACACCTCAGTGGAATCTCTGGAGAGTAGGAGAAGAATCAAGAAAACAGTATCCTGGAAATTAAAACTAAAAACTATGTTTTAGAAAAGAGGGTGATCAGCTAACTGAAGCACCACTGAGAGGTCAAGTAAAATGAGCAGCAGGAGCCATTCTGATTGCCAGCTCTGAGGTCAGCAATGGCCTGAGCAGGGGCTCCCATAGTGAAGCAGTGGGGCTGACAGCCTCCAAGGACCAGATTAAGGAGAGATTTCTGTGGGAAGAACTGAAAACAATTTGAGGAGCTTTGATGAAAAAGAGATTAAAGGGAAAGAATATGGAAGGAGATGTTGAATCAAGAATCAAGGAGGCTTTTTTTTTTTGCTGTTATTACAGCTGTATTTTTATGGAAATTACCTTTTGAAAAGGGAAAAGTTGGTGATATGTGAGAAAATGAGGGGAAATACTAGACTAATACAAGTATTAGGATTAGTGAGGAGAAGCCTGCCTTGGACAGAGGCATGGAAAAAAATCTTGCACAGTAGCAAGAAAAAAAGCATGCAAAAAATCTTTCTCAGTGACAGGAAGGATGGCCAAGTGCTGGGAGAGATAGAGCTAGAATGATGGTTTTCATGGCAGGAATTTGTACAATTTCTCTTCTGAATTCTATTGTTGCCTTGTCAAATAGGAACCCAAGTCATCAGTTGAGACAAGAAGAGCTCAAGAAGTAGGGAAAGATTGAAAATCACCTAGGAAGATGAAGGCATCAAGGAAGCAGACAAAGGTAGTGTTGGTGGTGGTTGCTACCAGCCCACTTGAAGTTCATGGCTAGTAATCTGGCAAGCACAGTTTGGGCTTTACCATGTGAGAGTGACAAGAACGAAGTAGGTACAGAATTATATTTAATCACAGTGGATATTTTGCAAGACTTGTGTGAAGGAGGGAGAGCAAGGCAAGGAAGGATATTGAGATTTCAGGTTAGGAAATGAGTGTAAACTTGATGAGGATAAAGACCTTGTTTATTTTTTTTCACTGATATGACATAGAGAGATGGAAGAGGGCAGACCACATATAAGCATGTGATGAATATTTGTTGGATGAATAAATTGAATCTAAAGCCTTGAAATATCAGTAGGACTAGGAGGAACGTGAGACTACGATGAGGTTAACAGAGTGAATAATGGTTAAAAATTCATGGATTCTAAGTCTCTGAGATTTAGAAGACATTTAAATGTGCTACTTATTACTTTTTGCATGTTTTTATGAAAGGTAAAGTAGACGACATCATCTTACCATGGAGTCACAGCAACAACTTATGAAACCTGCTGAAAATAGGGCATAGCATTCAGAGAGCACTCACTGCCTGTTCCCTGTCATTGCTATACAGAGAGGAATTTGTATTTTCAACTTTAAGTCCTTGGCTTTAAAATAAAAAACTTGTTGGCATCACATATGACTGGATATCACTGTGTATTATCACCTGAAGAGTGCTTTCACGACTGAAATAAAAGGAAATTGATTGACCTGAAAAGTTAAATTAATTAAATGCCCTGTCCGTGGACTTGCAGAAAGTTTTTCATTATGTAAAGCCCAAACTTGCATAAAACTATCATTTAAAATATTAGCATCTTACAGTATATGAAACCATCATAGAAATTTCTCTTCTGAGTCATGTATTTTATCACACTGTGCCTACAAGCATGATGAACTAGAGCTAATCCTGACAGTTGACAGCATCAGCTTTACTAGGGAAGATTAGATCCCATGTAATCTATACAGACCTTTCTGTGAGACCTGCAGACCGATTTGTGTTATATGAATAGATAAGAGAACTGTGTTCCTCAGCTTTTCCTGCTCACTTGCCATCTCCCTATCATTTACTTTTAATTAAAAGATTAAGGGATAGTTTTGAAAAAAAACATAGGGAGGAAGTTCTTGTCTCCTTCTACGGTTTCAAGTAGTAGGGTTGTTAAAAGAAAGACTTGGACCAAATTCAGATCTCACCTTTTTGTACATGTGCCTTTTTTCTTGACCTGTGTTATTGGAAGTTATGAATCAGTAAGAAATATAATAAAAGTGGCTCTGTATGTAGTGTTTTGAGATAGGCTGTGTGTTAGTATTTTCTGCATATTGGATTTCCTTTGGGGTAGGTTTGTATTGAATGTCATGTTCTTGATTGCAGCTGAGTTAAGTTTCTGTTCTGGATTTATTAAAGTAGGTCAGGTTTGCTCACCTCACTTCTCAGCCGTATCTAATGGCTTCAGGAGTCTCTTGACTTCCTTCATTGAGGTTCACTTATTACTGAACTCAGTTGAATAGATAAGCAAAATGTACTTAGGTCCTGTGACCAGAAATGTGTGGAAATTTTACAGTGACCCGAAAGACCACTAAATTATAAGTCTCAGATCTTTATTATGCTTCTGCAGCTACATGTGGTAATGGAGGTTTGTTTCCTCATGTTTTAAATGAAAAATTAATCTTGAAGGTCTCCAATGGGTCCTTCCAAAGGTAATATTTTGAATGGGTTATATATGAACGTGGATTTATTACTGGAGTTGATGTAAAATTGTTTATCGATGTGTCATAGCTCCTGATGAGAGTGGGAGTAGAAAGGCTAAGGGCAGGTGTATGTGTGTGTGTGTGTGTGTGTGCATCCACCTGTCTGTTTATCTGTCTTTATATAAGAGAAAGAGTCAAAGGAAAAGCCTGGAACCAGGCCGACAACATAAACTATATTCCAACCAAAAGGGCAATCCTGGGAAATGTAAGACTCCTTTTTATCCAATAAAGCAGCTGAAGAAAAAGAAGAATTTTTCTTTTCATCTCAGGAAGGAAGAGGCAACTCCACTAGGGGGCTGTGCTCTCACCTTCCTCTCTGTGTTTCACAATTGCAGAGGCTTTTAAGACATGTCTCAGCCATGTCACAAGGGACAGTTACTACAATCACAGAAAAAGGAAATAATATACTGGAACCCTAGTAAATATTTAATTGTTCTTTGTTTTGTGTGGTAAGCAAGCATGAGTTTTGTGTAATCTTACATTGAAGAAATC
Source organism: Galago senegalensis (assembly GCA_963575145.1). Classification (NCBI taxonomy): domain Eukaryota; kingdom Metazoa; phylum Chordata; class Mammalia; order Primates; family Galagidae; genus Galago; species Galago senegalensis. The sequence continues at coordinate 10,851 of CAUYTI010033126.1, read as the reverse complement.
ATTTCAAGAATTGTTTTTAAGAAGAATATCCAGATTATTATTTTTCATACATTCAAATGAAAACATTAATGTGTGTTGCCAATTCTTATCTTAAATAAGACAAAAATAATGTTTAATTAGCATATATGTCATTAAGCATACATGAAGAGCATCTATATTTTTATGATGCTAACAAATAGAATAAATAAACCAAACCATATATGGAGGCTTATTATGAGGACACAGGTACCTCTTGGAGGGAGGGACACAAGACAGTGTGGCCAGAGCATCCTTTCTTCACACAGTCTTCCAGGCTGACTGGGGTGTCTCATTTTCAATACGCAGCCTCCTTGGTTAGCTGGTTACCTTGAAACCTGCAAGACAGAAAGGGAAAGAGTATGGAGGAACATTTGTGGGACTTTTTTTTTTTTTTTTTGCAGTTTTTGGCCAGGGCTGGGTTTGAATCTGCCACCTCCAGCATATGGGGCCAGCACCCCACTCCTTTGAGCCACAGGAGGGACATTATAGACCAGGTTAAGAAGTGGTGTCTGTCACTTCTGCTTCACATTCCCCTTGCTGGAAATCACAGCCATGGATGCATCTGACTACAAGACTGAGGTGTCAGGTTGTGCCTTGTGCCCAGGATGAAGAAACAGAAATGAGTTTGGGAGACTTACTGATAGTCTCTGCCTTAAGTGTTATAAATGATAATTCTGCTTATCACAAAGAAGAGAAAAATTTCATGATTTATTAGACCATTGATTACTAATAATAGTTTAAAGTACTTGTATTCAATATTCTATGTAGTGGTCTGGTATACAGTGATTGTTAAAAATAAAATGTAAATCATGTAAGTAATTTAGCACAAAAATTTTTGTTGTAAAAAATTTTGTTGAAATTTTTGTTGTAGTTAGATGATACCTCAGAGTAGTTTTGATTTGCATTTCTATTAAGGTCTTGTTTTTCCAAGAGAGTTGCTTATCTCTACATTTGCATCACCCAGCCTGGTAGCCATTATTTAGTATGAAATCATACTGTAATTTCTTTTCTCATTTTAAACAAACAATTATGTGAAAAATTAAATGCTCTGCCCTTGAAGAATGGACTGGCTCACTTTTCTCCAGATTTACTTTTTGTGTGTTAATTTAGTTTGCACAGTCATAAATTAGATAGGATATTCTCATTCTGCCCTTCTGAGGTGTTATGACAATTGAGGTGAAAATAGAATTTGCTCGTAAGAAAAGATCCCTTTCTGGAAGCTGGTGACGTGAGTTGCTAGGGAGGTTTTCTAGAAGTGTAATGAAACGGGCAGGCTGTCAGTGTGCCAAAGGGAGCAAGTAACTCTGCATAATGGGGTATTTTAGAGAGCTCAAGTTTCTGCCTGTAGGCCCTAATTTTTTCAACTAATAAACTTGATAATTGTGGCCTTGTGAAGGGTTTTCTGCATACTTTCCCATATAGCGATCACATAAGGCCACATAAGTATAACTCAACCATCTTAGTTATCCTGGTGCACATCAAAACTGTGAAGTCTGTGGGTGCTCTCATAAAGGTAAACTGAGTTATTGAGAGCTGTTTGACTCTTCCCTAAAAGACTCTAAACTATGTGTGTATGGGTTAAAAATAATTTCCGCATATTTTCCTTCATTTTCATGCTGATAAAAATAACTTGGCTATAACACTTATTTTTCTTACATCTAATTTCCTGCAGACTTGAAAACCTGATAGCCAAGGCTGCAAAATTGTACAAAAAATCAAGAGATAATGGCTAATAGTCTAAGGATCCCAATTATATGATATTGTTTGATTGGTTTCTGCTGGTCAGTCTTTTTAATTTCATTCATTCATTCATTCACTATTTCCCCAGTGACTAGGGACTTCACTGGACATAAAGGTGGGAAGATTATATAAGGGTACAATGTTTAAGATACATGAAGTTGCTGGATTAATACTCTAATAAAAAAGATGTATTATTGTGTGTTCTTAAGGAAATAATATGATCTGGTTAGCAACTACTTTAAATTCAGTTAAAATTTGCAACTGCAAAGTAATATAGTCTCTAATCTATTTGAGTGTTATTCCCTGCTGTCATAATCACGTCAGACACATTATAATCAGAGTTAATTTTGTATCCTATTGTCTATGTATGACTTGCAGGAACTCAACCTCATTTCTCTCTGAGAAAAATTAAATGGCGCTTACAGTGAATAGATTCTAGCTCGGTATAAGGAAGAATCTCCTAATAATTTGAGTTTCTCAAAGGTGGAATGTTCTAATTTTTCTATTACCTTTGTTTAACCTATCTTTACCATTTATATATGTTAAGCTTGTGGTCAAGCAGACCATTCATTGTATCCTGCCAAACACTATGAAATAAGTTATCTCCTATTACTTATTTGGGTATTGATTTAAATTCATTCAAATGCAAGATTTTTACAGTTACCACTGTAAAAGGCTCATTATGTCAAGTGAATATTATATTCTATGAGAATATAATTAATTTTGACTCTATCACCAATGCAATTTCACATTTATCCCAATTTTAAGTAGCCTGTACATTGAATTGGAGTCCTTTTGATGTTTTTATTCCAATTATTAATAAAGTCTTTTACAGAAATGATTAAGGAGGGAATCATCTGTTAATTTCTTGTAGACATCTCTCCAAGTTGACTTCTCTGAAATGGACTCATCTGACAGAGTACTGGCCTCATAATTTTCTTTCTTTTTTTTTTTTACTTATATGAAAGGTCTTTATTGGTGGGGGGAGGCAGGCTGCAGAGCAACACCAAGGAGGAGAGAAAAGAGGAGAGAAGGGGGAGAGAGATAATGAGAGAGCGGGGAAGAGGAGAGAGTAGAGTAGAGAAGAGTGAGGGGGGAGGGGTGGAAAAGAGACAGAGCAGAGAAGAAAGGCAGAGAGGCGGGAGAGAGAGCGGCCTCATAATTTTCTAATTCAAACTTCACTATCTTAGCAATATATTTCAGGGTATTTGTCAAATAATTTTCTGAACCCAACATAATCTGTGGCAATAAAATCACCATTATTTGACATTTTGTCACAGAACTAAATAGGGTTTATTTGGTATGACCTAATAGTTTCGATCTCTTAGTTTCTGTGATGAATTTCTGTGATATTTTTAGGCTAATTAATTCTAGAAAGGAGGGAGATCAGTGAGTTGAGGACATTTGCTCCCCCCAAAAGGAAAGAAAAACAAATTAAACAACCTACTTCTTTGTGTAGAACTTGAGGGTTCTCTGAAGGGGCAAGAAGCAATGTCTTGTCACCTGCCACTGTGAGACCTGCTGCTCCCATTCATGTTCTTTTTTTTTTTTTTTTTTTTGAGACAGAGCCTCAAGCTGACCCCCTGGGTAGAGTGCCGTGGCCTCACAGCTCACAGCAACCTCCAACTCCTGGGCTCAAGCGAGTCTCTTGCCTCTGAGTCTCTTGCCTCCACCTCCCAAGTAGCTGGGACCACAGGCACCCGCCACAATGCCCGGCTATTTTTTGGTTGCAGCCGTCATTGTTGTTTGGTGGGTCTGGGCTGGGGATTTGAACCCGCCACCTTAGGTGTACGTGGCTGGTGCCTTAGCCGGTTGAGCTATAGGCACCGAGCCCCCATTCATGTTCTTGTGTTTCCAGTGCATCACTAGATGAAAGGTGATTGGGTAGGACTGTATGTATGAGAGAGGAGCAGAGGGGAATGAGGTCTCATTGATCATATAGGCAGAAAAAGACAGTCCACTTTTAGAGGACAGGGTGAGGGGTGGGAATTGCCACTCCTGATTGCCATGTTTTTAATTCCTAATAAATTACCTTTCTTTCAGCATAATTTTTAACAACAAACTTTTCTCCATTGTTAAAAACCTGGTGAGGAATGCAAAGAACGTGGCAACAAAATGGATGGGATGAAGGTAGCCTGACCAAATTACAAGGCCACTTGATGTTTTAAACTAACCTGATGTAATAAAGTGTGGTTTCCGAAGATGTCAGTAGGTCCCTAATGAAGTAATTTTGCCAGGCTTCTAACAAGATTTTCCTCTTCCCCAAAGCAACACTCTGCATAATCAATTAAGTCTTTCCTTGATTTCTTTTCTTGTTTTTTCTTTTCCTTCTTCTTCTTCTTTTTTTTTTTTTTTTCAGTTCTTCTTTATTTTTTCACTCAATGAGCTCAGCCCTAAATGAAAGCTGGAGTTGTATGAACTGAATTGACTGGAAATAGTAGCTGAAAGGCGTGCAAATCAAAGCTGGCAAGTTCAGTTCTTCCGTTCTTGCAGGAGAGGCTAAGTTCAATCCAAATGGCTTCCTGGGCAATTGTTTGATTATTCTGGTCTTTTTTTTTTTTTTTTTTTCTCCTGGTATGGAACCAGGCATTAATAACCCAGGCTTTGCCAGCTAAACCAAGAAAATACACATCTCATCTTTACCATGCTGTGCCTTGGTACCCATCTACACACTTCCCAGCAGTGTGGGAACTGTGTGGGAAGGGATTTTACACCATCTGTGGGGTGCAGTGGGGGTGAAGGGCCCTTTGATATTTTCCGTTCTGTTCTAGCCTAGAGTAAGGCCCAGACTACACACAGGGGAGAAATGAGGAGCTCTGTAAGCCAAGTAGCCTCATCTACTCTGGTACTTATGCTAAGGAGAAGGACTTCTAATTTTTTCTCCAGGAGATATAAACTTCTCCATGCATATACACACATCTGTGGGGCAAGAATTATTTGTAACTTTGCTTTTGAAAATTATTTCTCTTCAAGTGATTCATTTCTGGAGTATCACTAAGTGTATGGACGGATTCTTGCAAAGTGAGACAAAGTAAGCTATAGATGGCTTTCAAATACAGTGGCTTTTTAAAATTGTAAATGTTGTTAAATATTACTATTTGTGAAATCGATGTAATACTTTGTTATATAGCCATTATTGAACACTGATTTCAACTGCTTCTATTTTTTTTTGGTCTAGTCATTTCTCTTTTTTCCATATCTCAGAGATTGTTAGAGGCCTCCAAAAGGACTATGGTACCAGACACTCTCACAATAACGGCAACTGACAAAATAGCCATGAATGAGAGGCATTGGTACCTGACCCCACTCTGCTTCTCTGCTACCACTTGTCCACCTGCCCCCCACGTTTTGAAATGAGATGACAATTTGGTGGTAGGGAATTGATTGGGACTCAGCAACGTTCATATTAGTTTAATGAGGTAAAAGTTTTGACAAGTGATTAAGAGTACTGATCTATTTTAGTGGTAAGCAGGTCTTAGGTTCAAACCCTGCTTCTGACATTGTGTGATCTTGGACAACTTATCTCCATTTGCTTGTATTTTCTTCCCTTGAAACATTGAAATAGTATTAGCTGCCTTCTAAAGTTGTTGTGAAGTAAAAGTTAGATAAAATTCATAAGACAGGCAAACCCTTTAATACACGATGGTTACTGTATATCCCTACTCTTCTAATTTTCTCTTGGTATTTTTTTTTAAGTTTTACTTTTTCAACATATCTAAACAGAACTTTGCTACCTTAACTTTAGTTACTTTACTTCATCAAGCCTTAGTCACTGGTATAAAAAGTAGAGATAGTAAAAGAACATAAATATAATAGAACTTTTGTAAGTTGACCATCCAAAGCACTCCAGCAAAAGTCAACATTTAGAGGTGGTCAACATAGGGAACTAAGCTTACTGTACTCATATGTATATGTGGTGCATGTCTAGTCTATGAAAATTAGGTCAGCTGAAGGAGGCAGTCAATGTAGGGAGGTGGCCAACGATGGAGGTTATACTGTAATTAGATTTTCTGAGAATTAAATCATATTTTTAACTTATGTCAGATGCTTAGAATGCTGTCATTAGGATAGATCATAGCATTGTTTTATGAAACTCTTTATCCTAGATTTCTTCTCCCATATTCAATTAATTTCATAAATCCCTGATATGCTTTATTTCCCAAGTATTGATTTTTTTCTCCTTTCTTTGCATCTTTTCCAATGTCAGAGTTTAAGTCTTTGTAATGTCTCTGCTGGGCTGTGTCAAATGGCTCTCTCTCAGCCTGTAGCCCCATTAACCTTCATTTACTTGGCATATTGCCTGGTGAGTGTTCTCTCAGAAATTCACCTCTTTAGCTCAAACTTCTTCATGGATCCATATCTCTTCAAGAATAAACATCATTCAATCTTTCAGGTAATGAAAATGTTTCATTATTTGTGGCAAGTAAGAAAACTAAGACTAGCCTTTTCTGTCTCTGCAGTTTCTTTTTTACTTTCCAAATTTTCTCATGAATGCTTCAGCAATGTCTAATTGATTTCTGAAATAGATAACACTCAATTCTACGACTTTTCCTGAAGTTTCTTCCTTCTCTCATTTAATCTACTAGTCAAGACTAAACTCCAAATGAATCTCCCTTTTGAAGCTCCTCTTAAGGATTATGAACATGCTTAGATAACTTTTAAGTTCCATTTAAAAGAAAATTTTATTAACAGAGATTTCTAATTTTATTGTGTCTCAATTTCAATAGAAAATAGTGTCAGATTAAATCAAATACTTTTACTGCATCTGATGAGATAGTCTTGTGATTTTTCTCCATTCTTCTCTTGTGTTAATGTGGTAAAATACATCAACACTCAATTATTAAATCAACCTTGAATTCTGGAGTTAAACACCACAAGTTATAATTATTAGCAGTTATAATTATCAGCCTAGAATTTGATTTAATAATATTTTTAGATGATTTTAATATTTATGGTCATCAGAATATTGGTATTTATTTTTTGCAGTGACTTGTCTGGTTTTGATATCATGTCAATTCATTCACACTGTTTTTCTACTCATGTCAGTCATTCGGAGAGGTTTTTTTTAAACCTTCGATTATGATTCTGGATTGGTCTATTTCATTAGTTATGTTAGTGATTTGAATTTTGCTATTTTCAAACCCATTTGATGCTATTATGTTTTTCAGATCAACATAACTATTCAAATTATACATGACCCTCTTTAATTTGTTAATTCTCTCTGACATAAAGTCTAAATTGACTAATACTGATATAGCTACACCAGCCTTCTTATTATTACAATTTATGTGAAATAATATCTCCCATTCTTTCCTTTTTAATGTGTTAAAAATGTGTAGATTTAAAATATGTCTCTTATAGATAGCACCTAGATTTTGATTGTTTACCTACTTTGACAATCTTGCTTTCTAATTAATATGTTTACTCTACTTGTATTTAATGCAATTATTAATATATTTGAGTTTAAATATACTGTCTAATATTTATTATGCTTTAAATAGTCAATTTATTGTGCTTGCTCTAAAGTCAATCATCAATTAAAAAATAACAACATGTTTGTATTCCATATTTTTTTGCACATTTTCCATTTTGTGTGCCTTTTATTCCATCCTGTGGATTTAATTTCCATATATGTATACATATATATATATATAACAAATGGATATATACTACATATTATATATATTACAATATGTATGTATTATACATATATAGCCATATATATTATAAAAGAGTATGTGATATTTTCCATTGGTGTGAATAACTTCATTCAGAATTTATTGTAAAGGAATTTTGCTGGCATCAAATTCTTTCAGGATATTTTCCCTGAGAATATATTTATTTACCCTAAACTTTTGAAATATATGAATTCTAGTTTATTATTTCTTTCTTCTGTGAGATTCATTCCACTTTCTTTTGGCTTCCATTGTTTTTATGGAAAGTAAGCAGTAATTCTTGTTGTTGCTCCACTCTACTAAATGAAATGCCTTCCCAAGTTGTACTTCCTTTTAAGGTTGTTTGTTATTTGTTTCTTTTTATTTGGTTTTCAACACTCTGAATATGGAGTGTCTACATAAGATTTTCTTTGTATTTTTCATTCTTGTGAGTTGAAGAGTTTCTTGGTTTTGTAAATTGATGTTTGCATCAAATTTTAGAAGTATAATGCTGCGTTCTCTCTCTTCTCTACTTTTGGGACTACTAACTGGTTTAGTAGTGTCCCACAAGTCAATGAAGTACTATTTATGTTTTTAAAAACTACTTTCTTGCTTAATATTTTAGTATATATTATTTATATTGATCTATTTTCATGTTTGTACCCATTTTTCTACTGTATATAATCTTTAGCTAACTTCATTGAAGGAACATGACATATGCATTTTTCAGTTTCATTTCTTTTTTTTTCCTGCTAAAATTCCTCATTGCAGTGCTTCTATCTTCTCATTGAAATCATTGAACATATCTTTCACATCTACAGTATTCTTGTCAGCTTATTCCAATATTGGTCCAAACTTGGAATCTATTTCTGTTGACCAGAGCAGGGGTGGGGAACCCATGACCTTAAGATCACATGTGGCTTTTTAGGTTCTTATGTGCAATCAAAAGAAACAAATCCCCTTATTTTTATTAACATTTTTGTTCACTTTAATATTTTAATTTTATTTTTAAAATGAGAATATTTTAAATACCAAAGAACTAAATAAGTTTCAATAAATTAATTCTCCCAGATTGACCAACACAGCTAGACCATTAGTAAGCCTTATGGCTGCTATGTTCATGATTTAGTTCTAATTTCCCCTGCCTGATTGGTGTCAGTAGTGCATAATACTAGTTACAATATTCCAGTCTCTCATCAGCTTTTTACAGAAGTGCACTGTGTTTCTCTTTGGAGTGGAATTTTTGAATAGTTGCACAGCTGGACAGTATTTTTTAATTCTGTCTGATTAACAGCCCATGATATAAAAAATGATAAAGAGAACACTGAAGGAAGAAAACATATTTTTAATGAAGATTGGGAATTGAAATCTTATCTTGTTTCTGCTAAAGATAGAATGATTTGCTTGCTTTGTGATACTGCAGTATCAAGCAATTCAATGCTCCTGAGCACTATAAAATTCACAAGGATCACACATATTTTAAATTAGAGGGAGAGGCACAGAAGTTGGTATTGTAGAAATTAAAAAATGAAAAGCAAAAGCAAATACCATTCTTTCAAGCAGCAATAAGACCTGGAAATAATGCCACTGAAGAAACACATAAAGCAGCTTATAAACCTGAGAAGAGGGGAAACCATTCAGTGGTGTAGAAATTGTGAGAGAATGCATTCTCAAAATTGTAGGATATTTAGACCCCTTCATGTTTCAAAGTACAAATAAAGGCCTCTTTCAAGAAGAATTATACTGTTTGGCAGCCTGTTGAGCCTTCAACTTAAAAGAACAACTTCATGCAATACTTCCAAAGAAAAAATATATTATTTAATCATCTTGGATAAATTTACAGTTACTACTGATTTCATATAGGTTTTATATTTCATTCAGGTCATAATAGAAGATTTTATTTGCTATGAAGAGTTACTCTCTTTGAGCACTCTTTCAAAATGAATGCAGGGAATAGATATATTCAACAAATATGAAAATAAATGCCATGAACTTCGAATTTGGTAAATTTAGTGTGTGTATGTAAAGATGATGCACCTTCCATGACAGAAAAACATGAAGGGTTTACTGTACAGATAAAATAAAAAGTATTAACAGATCCAAATTCTCTCATTTCTTTTCTTGGTATCTTGAATGAACAAAATCTCTGTGCTAAAGTAACTATTTTAAGTGATATTTTGCCATAAGTCATAAGAATTTTTAACTAGATGGTACAAGTAGAACATGGCATCAGCAGTTTCATAACATGTTAAAGTTGAACAATGAGGTATTCAATTCAGATTTACCATATCATTCTGAAGTATGTTGGCTATTGCAGGGACAGGTGTTAGCCAAAACTTTATCTCTGCAAGAACAGATAGTGAAATTGTATGAAGAACAGCATCAACAATGTGGGTTATTAAAAGAAGATTTTTTGTTCAAAAGAAGCAGTGTTTCTTTGTGTTAACATGGCAAACAAAATGGCTTAAATATTTGCAAGGTAAAATTAAGTTTATGTGGCAAAAATCTAAGCATTTTGAAAAGGCTATTTTTTTTTCAAAAAACTTCTTCTTTATTTTTTTTTCATTTTCTTAGTTATTTATTAAGATGTTTATATTGTACTTTTAGAAAGATTCACTTGTACCCTTGTAAGATAAACCCTAGAGGTAATCCCACCAATCACCCTCCCTCCACCCTCCCCCCTTTCTCCCCCCCATATTCTTAAGCTATAATTAGGTTATAGCTTTCATATGAAAACTATAAATTAGTTTCATAATAGGGCTGAGTACATTGGATACTTTTTCTTCCAGATTAATATCTTGAGATACTTTGCTAAGAACATTTTCCAGCTCCATCCATGTAAACATGAAGGATGTGTTGACCAGTTTGATGGAAGTATTTCAGAATGCATGTGAAAACCCCACACTGTACCCCAGAAGTGCATTAATGTACATAGTTAACATTCAATAAAAAAAAAAAAGAAGATAGCCACATGGCCTATAGATATATGAAAAAATGCTCATCACCCTTAATCATCAGAGAAATGTAAATCAAAACTACTTTGAGATATCACCTAACTCTAGTAAGATTAGCCCATATCACAAAATCCCAAAACCAGAGATGTTGGCGTGGATGTGGAGAAAAGGGAACACTTCTACACTGCTGGTGGGAATCCAAACTAATACGTTCCTTTTGGAAAGACGTCTGGAGAACACTTAGAGAACTAAAAATAGACCTGCCATTTGATCCTACAATTCCTTTATTATATCCAGAAGACCGAAAATCACATTACAACAAAGATATTTGTGTCAGAATGTTTATTGCAGCCCAATTCATAATTGCTAGGTCATGGAAGAAGCCCAAGTGCCCATCGACCCATGAATAGATCAATAAATTGTGGTATAGGCACACCATGGAATATTATGCAGCCCTAAAGAAAAACTTCTTCTTTAAAAGGAAC